>JAFEMH010008100.1:0-63915 GCA_022495995.1 Adenophora triphylla var. japonica | reverse complement strand
CCTCAGAACTCAAAATCTCATCACACAAAAACGGTTTAAAATTATCTTTAAGCCCCGTGCCCTTTTCAATGTTTTGGGCTTAATAAAAACGGCGTGGCAGCTCTCCACAAATGCGAAAACAAGCGGCGAGACACCTCCAGCTCTGCGAAACGCTGCAAGCGGAAATGCAGTCTTAGAGTGTAGAAGCTGCTCGGATCCGGGTAATTTCGGTTGGCTGACTATTGAGAGGAGCTATTTTGTTTAAAGCTTTTTAAACAAAACAAAAGATTTTAAAAACGATGATGAGGGTCAAACTTTCATTTTACCCCTTTCCTTTGCTTGTTGTGTGTGTGTGCACGTGCTTCGTTTTTTATTTTACAAAAAAAAAATAAAAATACAAAAAAAAAAATGCATCAAGTATACATACGTGCATACATTTAAAATTCTTCCAAAAAAACTACTGTTTTACTCGGAAAAAGAATTTTAGAGACGCGCGCTACTCGCGGCTCTTTGCACCGGTTACACCGCACACTACGCGCACTGCTAGCCTCGGTTACACACTATTCTCTTCTTTGCCTCGGTTACACACCGCACGCTCACGCCTTGCTTTCTTGCCTCGGATCGCTGCACAGCTGACCACCCTCGGCAGGAGTGGTCTCGGTTGCGGTCGTTTAGGTCTTCCTAGGCCTCTTGGACGCGCACGGGATCATTCCAAACTTATCCCATCCCTAGCCAAGCGTCAACCACGCACGTTTGAGTCTTGAGTCACACTCTGTCCCGAGACTCGGTTGGTTTTACCCGGTCAGGTGTCATCTGACCTGGATACATCACACCATTACCTTAGGCCATTTTTACGAGTCCAAGGCTCGGAACTTTCAAGATCCCTTGCGCAAGCAAAGCGATGAAAGGTCATGCTAAAATCTTGACTGATCTTGATTTCGAAGCTACGCGAGCGATGTTAAGATCCGGATATACATCCGTACTTTCGCATAACACCATGTCATCACGCCTTTGTCACGTCGGACCATGACAATATGACCCGACCAACGCCCTAACGTCCACGCAGTCCCTTGCGCAAGCAAGCAAGAGAAGGAATCATGCCGAACTCTTGACCTGATCTTGACTCGGTGGCCGGCTCGGTTCACTATTCACATGGCTAACGCATCAAAACGAACATGACGAGGCTCGGTCCTTAGGTTCGATTTTTCTTTTAGGCCGGTGGAAACCGCTTGCGCTATAGGACCCTCGCACAGAAGTGTCCGCCTGGGATGTCGAAATACGGGTGCAAGCGAGGGGCTTATAGCCGCAGCGAGATGGTCTCCGCTGACCCGAGGATCTAGCATAGTTGCGAAAAACAAGAGCAATCTTTTCCAACCTACCTAGGATTACGAGAAAACATGTTTTAAGTAAATTAAAACAACAAAAAAAAAATCAAAAATAAAAGAAACGGAAACCGCATGCCACGTGAGCTTTCCCCTTTTATCCCGTTAGGCCATTCACATGTCTAAGCCTTGCCGTCGCCCCCTCCCGGCGAACCGAGAGTGGTTGAGAATACTGGAAGCCGCCTTTTCGGTATCGAGGTCACAAGGTCCGATAGCCCTTCCGGTTCAACGGTCCGCACCGTCCGATACTCCCCATGACGGGATCAACGAGATAACAGTGAGGAAACGGAACCCCGCCACTAAGGAACCTCCAGGACAATGGAGGAGGTGCTGCGAGCCTTCGAAACCATCAAGAAGCGCCAAGAGGAACAGCAAGCTGGATCGTAGACACCTTGCGTCTTCGAGGAACAGTCGCGGTTCCCAACCCGATGGAACCTTTGTTCTCATAGAGGACGAAGATACCGGCTCCCAGGTTTCTCAAAGCTATCGGCGAGTCCCGCCTCCGCCAAGCTACGAGATCCCAGCAGCGCAAGCGGCTCTCGCTCAAAGCTCCCCTCGGGCGTCGGTCAGCCGGCTCACGGCATGCCCGCCTCGGCCACGGTCGGTTTCCGGCTCTGCACATCAAGCTCGGTACCAGCAGCACACATACGTGCTGCTCAGCGAGATCCCAATGCATCTCGGTATCCCCCAGGATTCAATCCTTTGCCTCTATACGAGCCTCGCAACCACAATCAAAAGTCCCATGCTTACCGGGGACGAGGCATCCGGCGGATATCCCGACATCTCAAGTTTGCCACTGCTAGTACGCGCAATTGGGGCTAACGAATCATTTCCCCGGTTCCCAAACACAACCCTTAGCGGACTGGCAATCACGCCCTCAACTTGACACCCCAGGGTATGGGTTGGTATACGCTCAACTACCTCCCAAGACTCCCGAATGGCGATCCCATCGGCCAATCCACCTCCATCTTCGGTTTCCGTCCTGAAAATGGTAACCCACCTCGAACAGTGATCCTCACATGGCTTGGGTGATCGAACAAATGAAAAGACATGCAAGGCAAGCTAGCTAGTTCTCGGAAGGACTCCCTCACGCCTGCGGTCCGAGCAAAGTGGTCCCTCTCCCTCCAAAGTTCGGGATCTTAGGAAATGGAAAAGATTTGACGGGACGAGAATGCCCAAAAACCCACGTCGACACCTACGTCACGGGTATGAGAGCGAAAGGGGCAGCCCCTCAACGAGATGGCGGATCATTTCGGCATTCCCTCAAATCCACGGCACTAAGGTGGTTCCTCAATGTGAAGGCGAGAAAACCGCTCCACGTGGGATCGAGATCGGTGAAATCTTCTGGAGAAGTACCGCGCCAATCTTGAATGGGAAACAAACCGCCATGACACGCAAGCCATAGAACAAAAGGATGACGAACCGGTGGGCGAGTTCTACAAAAGATGGAGGCTGGAAGCTAAAGCGAGATAATGGATCCACTTTCCAAGAAGAAGCGAGATGGACATCTTCCATTCTTTGCCTCGAAGCCATCTTTGAGGACCTTGATCGGCCACCATTTCTATCAGGATCTCCGTGCCATGGTCAACGCCGGGACAAAGTTTGAAAAGACTCACGAGTCTTCAAAGGCAACAGCAACCCCTGCCTCATCTTACAGCTATCGAACAAACTGGCAGCTTCAGCTCCTGCCCAGGCGAAAAGGAAAGGAAGCGGCCGGAACAGTGCTGGCTACATTCGAACGGGCTCAAGTAAACCGCGATCAAGCGGCCCCAAAGAATAACAATCCCCTCGCTTCCCGCGGTTCCGGCATTTAGATAACTGGAAATGCCCTTGGGTCAAGTATTTGAAGCTTTGGTGAAAGCGAAATCTTCTCGAACCACTCGAGAATTTCCAACCGAAGACTCTCAAACCCAGCGTGGATATGAGCAAACCTTTGCGCCTTCCACAACTACCCGGCCACACCACCGACAATTGCTTCGTGCTCAGCGGGTGGTCGGGGGCTCATTGAGGAGGAAAATTGGAACGCCCTCGTGGTCCCATTACCATCGGAAATCCATTCCCCAGGAACGACAGGGGGTAAACTCAGTAGCCTTTGACGAAACTCCAAGCGAGAGCGGACCCCTTGCAATTTCCGAAACCGTCGGCATCTTTGTCCCGCTACGGCCAGGAGGCGTGAAACCGAGTCAAGAGATCTCGTGGCCAGGGAATTCACAAGAACGCCCGAGGCCCCTTTGTCTCCCTACGATCTTTGCCCGGCCAAGGCATACGAATGGATGGATCGAACGTTCCCCCCGAAGAGCCGGAGTCAAACGGTAGCACGGGAAGCGGTTTAGCCTTGAGACGATGACTTGCCAATATGTGAGAATCGGCACAACGAAGCCCTCCTCATCCTCATAAAAATAGAGATGTTCTTCCTCCCGAACGTCTTGATTGATAACGGCTCCGCGATCGAGCATCATCGCTTTAAGCACCTTTGAAAGCGACTCCGCATCGGCCGTTCTACGATAAGGCCTTCACCTCGGGTAATCAGGAGCCTACGATTCCAACGCACGACCAATCGTGAGTCATCAATACGAGGATCCAATTCGACGTTACAAGCTGAGTCGGTAGAGTTCCAAGTCGTGGAAATCAAACCAACCTTCTACGCTTTGTTGGGACGACCTTGGATACATCGGATGAAACGGTATCATCTACTCTTCACCAATGCGTGAAATTCATCAATGCCAATGGGCGATCGAAGTGATCCGCGGAAGACGGTGCAATGGCAAGTGCTTGGCCAACAAGCTATGACCCGAGAAGAAGGTCAGCATGACCGAATACTCTTCTCTCGAGATGATTCTCCTACTGTCCGCTACGAAGTGGATCCTTACATCCACGCTCTAGCGCGACGACAGGTGAATTGAAGAACTCGTAGGGTCGGGATGACAACTACGATATATCTGTTGTGAAGAATGCTTGAGAGAGGATCATGAGATGGGTGCCCTAATGGAGATTGATCGAGGAGTAGACCCTTACTTCGCAGAAAACCCTCTTGCAAGGCTGGCTCATCACCGATCCCCGGTGCAAGACAACCCTCTAGTGAGCACTCTCGGATCTTACGGGGACGGCCATCACGGCTTAGTTCAATTCAACATTAGGTGTCCAGGCACGGACGAACAATGGCGCAACCTCCTCGAGGCTTAATCGGGGAAGGAGATATAGCATGTCCGCTCGAATCGAGACATTGTAAACGTCGTCCAAGCAAAGATCCCGAGATAAAAGCGAGATTCTATGAAAGTGATCAACATCGGCAAGAATCCACTCCGAATCGGCGAATGCTTCGCCCTCCTAGAAGTAGCCCTCGGCGACTTCTATCATCAAAAACCCCCAGGGTGGTGGCAGCACTAATGGAGGGACATCATCGGGGAGCGGCCAAAAACCTCCGCGATGCGGTTTGAAATCGGAACCGCATGCAAGCTACTTTCCGGGACTCATGCCAAGGGAAGATTGGCCACTGAACCCGGCACCACTCCCTCTAGAGCTACAGCCATCCGAGAAGTAATGAAGCTTTGGTCCACGAATCCCTCGTCGCCTATAGTTACACCGAGTCTTGTTGTATGCAGTGTATTCACATCTTTTGAGTCTTTTGACGGCCTTACGCTGACGATTGTGAATCTTTGATCAACAATGTACAGTCTTCACGCTTTCAATAAAAGGTCCGACCTTCCTAAAAAATCATTTCATTGCATCTTTAACAAATGATGATATTAACTAATCAAAACAAGTTAATAACAATTCATCTATACAAAAGGCAAACACATTAATTAAATAAATGCATCAAGCAAACATTTTAAGCATGTTGTCAAACGAGAGAAAAACCGGGCCCAAGTGCCGAGAAGGTTTTAATCACAGCGATTTGCAAGATTCTTTGAAGAGCGAAAGAGGCCTTAAGTCAGACGCCATTTCGGCCTGAGCCAGATCTTCCAATACCTGAACGGGGAAGCCACCTTCATGGAAACAAGGGAGACCCGCACACGAAGGGGTCGAAACCAAGAAGCATCATGGCCACTAAACGCCTCGCCTCTCACTTCGTCATCCTCGGGGACATGCTATACAAGAAACGCTACCATGGGCCACTCCCTCGGCTTGCATCGGCCAAGAAGAAGCAAACAAGTTCATGAAGCAGAAGTCCACAATGGGGCTTGCGGTCCCAGGCATGAACGCCGAGCCACGATGCAAATCATTCTCAAGATGGGCTACTCTTTGGATCTCCATGGAGCGGATTGCATCCACTTAGTCAGAGGCTGCGACAAGAGCCAGCGGTTCTCCAACCTCAATCATCTGCAGCTCCACGATCTCTCTTGCATGACTACACCTTGGCCCTTTTCCACTTGGGGAATTGACGTCATCGGAAAAATCGCTCCGCCAGAGCGACAACGGTCACGAGTTCATCTTAGTAGCCATCGACTACTTCACCAAATGGGTCGAAGCCAAGTCCTACAAGGTACTCACCTCCAAGAAGGTCGCGCATTTCCTCGAGGGAAGAAGCATCATCTGCCGATACGGCATCCCAAATGAGGTCATATCGGACAACGGCTCACACTTGAAGGGAATTCGACAAATTGCTATTTGGCTGAATTCAAGATCATGCGCCACAAATCTTCTCCTCTTACCGGCCACAAACAAACGAGGCGCCGTGGAGAGCGGCAAGCAAAAACCCTCCGGAACCGGATCATCAGAAAAATGACCACCAGGGACGAGATTGGCCCGAGAAGCTGCACCTTGCACTTTAGGGCTACCGCACATCGGTCAGGCGGCCACAGGGAGAAACCGGAGCATTTGCCACGACCTACGGGATGGGCAGGTCAACTTCCCATCGAGCTTTGGAAATTCCCTCACTCACGAGTCTTTCTTTGGAAAATGACACATCCGCGAACGAAAGTCGAATGGCTCCGAAGCCAGAAGCATGGCAATTGGCTCTGCTAGACGAGCGGCGACTAAAGGCCATGGAACACGTCAGAGCCTATCAGCGGGATGGCTAGAGCTTTCGACAAGAAAGTGAAATCCGAGACATCGGGAGAGGGTGACCTTGTACTCGAAAAGAAAAGCCTCCGCTCGGAACTTGACCAGCTGGGAAAATGGGAACCCGCAGCTGGATCGGCCCTTTCGTGGATTTCAAAAGATCTTCTCGGAGGGCGCCATGAAGCTAACGGACCTAGGCGGCCAATCCGCTTAAGTAAATCCCGGTCGACGGAAGCAAAGCTTCGCAGGATACTTCCAGCTGAAGAAGAACAAGCGCTGGCCATCTCTTGGCACTCCATTGTAACAGTGTCCGAACTCACGCTTGGACACTGAGCCCTCTAAGTCCCAGGAGACGTTTGAGGCAACCTTAATTGGTCCGGTCTAAAAATACACAAAAAAGTCAAAAGTTTGAATGTCAATCAAGACCTCCATCGAAGCTACCGCACTTTTCAAGAACACGCCCCGGTCACCTTGACCCAGTCAAAGCGACAGCGGCAACATGAGAAAAGAAAGGACATCCCAGGGTCGCTCCGGCATCAAGCTGGCCCGGCTCGTATGTCAGCTGAGCCGAGGGAGCTTGTCCTTCACCAGCTCACAGCGACTTGAAAAAAAAAAAAGGAAGCTCGAAGCAAGGGCTCACAAAAAAAAAATATAAAATAAAAGAGAGCTCGGCGAGGCTCCTGAAAGAGGAAGCTCGAGCAAGGGCTGCACAAAAAAAACAATAAATAAAAGAAGCTCAAGCGGAAGGGCATTTGCAGAAAAAGAGGTCAAGAGCCGCGGCCTTGACAAAGGAGGGCAAGGAACCTACGAAAAAGGCAGATCAAAAGCATGACTTGTCGAAGGGAGCATTCAACCTCTCGGCCAAGCACAAAAGCCTTCGGCTGAGGGGATTGCCGTCATGGCCCCAGGACTAGTCATCCGCAAATGCAACGAGAAAAGTCGAAGGACGGGAATGGCCGAGCCAAAGTGCCTGACAAAAGCAAAGGCAAACAAGAGATCTTGCGTCTCGACAAAAACATTAAAGTAAATCACTGAAATCACTAACAGTTACAACATTTCTTGATGAGTTGAAGCACGATCTACTCTCGAAGTTCACAACATGCTAAAGACGAACTTAATACATTTAACTAATAATGTGTGTTGCATGATGCAATGAATGGATACACAGGAGGTCATTCCGCGCCATCTGCGCTTGTCCTCGCCATGGGTCTTATCCTTTCTTCCCTCGTCCGGCGAGTCTTCTTTCGCTCCACGTGAACCAACTCTGCGTCTCTCGGTCTCCCAGAGATCGGGGTCCTCCCCGTAGAGGTCAAACAATCCCGCGCGGCTCTCGGGGCTTCATTCGCCGTTAGCTTCGGCTCGGATCTCACTCCCCTGCGGGGAGTGCACAAAGAGGACCTACTCAGTGGTCGGTCAACTCTAGTCTCAAGTAGTCAAACAAAGTGTCTCAGTCACATCAGAAAGGGTCGAGAGACCGGAGCTTCAGGCACTCTAAGGCTGATAGCTCTCACGGACAGCCGGGTCCCCGAGAATCGCTACCTTTGCTCTCCCAAGACCACTTGGAATTTGCCTACTTGACACTTGTTTGCTAACCATTACCGGGCCAGTGCGGAGTCGTCCAATCTGACACTCTCCGAAGCGTCTAAGGAGTACCACGGGAGGGAGAGCGGAATAACTTCCATACCACTCGAAGAGAAAATACAAGAAAGGCACACAGGAAAGCTTTGCCATACAAGGAACTACCTCCGCGGTAGCAAGGTGCATCCCGGCCAGTGCAAGGCTCCTGCTTTGCATCCCAAACTGCCGGGGAACAAGCGACGGAATATAGAAGGAGGACCAAGAGCAAGACACTGGAACCTACGACAACGTAGGACCCTTCTCCAAGATCCTCTAGTCTCGATCCTCCGGTCTGGAACCCACCGAGCGGATGCGATGCGTACCAAGGTTTGTGCCCATCCCATCTCTCCAGCGGGCGATCCGTATCCAACACTGTGAAGGCGGCGCGAAGCGAAATGACCACGGGCTAAACGGCGTCGGGCCTCGGGCATGGCTGACAAGTCTCTCTACGCCCAGCCTGGGGTGAAGCAAAGCGGGGCTTCCCCCTCTCATGAGCCAGATCCCCGGTGCTTGACGGTCGATACCATGAAGAGTCTCCCCCGAAGCACCAACGGGACAATATCCTCTCCGGCTCTGCGGTGCCACTACCACATCCTAGCCAAAGCCCCACGTCACAAATGCGAGGAGGTGCGACCATGAAAAGCGTCGCCGTCACGCGCAGAGCGAAGGCATCCCAGAGACGTCACTCTCCGTCATCGACCATGAAGGCCGCTCCGGCGGCTCTGGAAATGTCGATATGACCCGAATCGAGGATCATTGCCACCATAGCACTTCTTCCCGACGACAGAGTACGAAGAAAGCACACAAAGCTTCACGCTCGCCGACCAGCGCCTGTCCCGAAAGGAAGCCGAGATGGCCTCCGCCTCGGTCCCCCATCAATGAAGCAGAAAATCCTCAAAAGTGGGCGCACCATTTCCCAGCCAAGCAGTTGATCTGACAAGCCCTTTGTCCTCGGCGGGACCTTGCTCAAGCGCCTTGCCTTTGGCCAAAGCCATTTCCGGTGTGAACATACACTACCATGGCTTGTGGCTCTCGGCTCACGTGGCATGTACAAAAATATAATAATAATAGCAACAATTTCTAGGACAAATCCAGGGAATCCTGAAATGACATTACATCTTAAAATAAAATCTTGTTGTTGCCATGCGAATACGAGTGTTTTATTACGGGTACATCAAATGTACATTGTTGCTAAACGAAAAAAAAAAAGAGGGAAAGCAAATGAATACTAATCGGACTCCTCGGCATCATCATCATCCTCGCCGAGGTCCTCCAAAGAAAAGTCGGGCATCCCGGCGAACTCGCCGTCACATCCTCGTCGTCGGGAAATACCGAGCACCCGCAGGAGCTCCACGAAGTAATCCGAAGGATCAAATCCGCAGAAAGGATCGAAGAAAGAAGGCTACGAGGAACCCTCGCCTGTGCGCCATGCGGAGAGCATGAGCGATAAAGGGAGTGCTCCGAAGGCCTGCGGACTCCGAAGACGTCCGGCATCCATGCTATGCCGCCCCCTCGAAGGTCCACTCTGCTGCGGCGGCTCAGGCTCGGCTAAGCTCTAGGCGGAGGAACGTCTGAGAATGCCTCGAAGGCATAGGCTCGTGCGCTGGCACGCGTCGCGAGCCCGGCAAGATATCTTCGACGCCATCTTGCCCGCCAAGCGACCTCATTGCCACGTAGCGGCGAGTCGGCATATCATAAGCTCTCCCAGGGACTGCGCGACCCAGCCAAGCGGCGAGGAAACGCTCGGCAATACGGTTATACTCGACAAAAAAAAAATACGAGAAAAGATGCCAAGATGGAAAGAGTCGGCGCACTCACCGATCTATCGGGATCGACTTTCTGTATGCGGCGGAGCACTTTGCTCGGGGAGCAGTACGAGACACCTCTCCTCCTCGTCCGTCCCCAGGACATACGTGAAATCCGGCCCAGGCATCGGAACCTGCAGGGGAGCTGCGGGCCGGCCCCTCTCTCTCCTCGCCGGTACTGCGGCGTCTCGGCTTCCTCCTCACGAAGGCCCCGTACTCCTCTCCATACAAGATAAACTCCTCGGCGCCCACACGCGAGAGGTACCTCTGAAAATCGAGCACATCCGTATCCCGGGAATCAAGCATCCCAAAATGAGGGTCCCTCGGAGCGGGAAGCACACCGGGGCCATGCACCCGAGAAGACCCGGCTCCCGGATACATAACGTCGCGAGGTCGAGCCCCAGCGGCATCTTAGCGGCTGGCTGTCGCCTCGGGGCCCCCTCGAGCTCATCGTCCTCATCACAGGAGCCGAAGGGAACAAAACAAACCCCCTCAGGGCTACCCCTCTCTAGACGCTCCTGCACGCATCCCCGTAGGCGATGGTGAGCTTCCCCCTAGTGGTCCTCCTCTTCCTCGCGTCGAGCCCGGCCCGGCCTCATAGCGGGGTCTGTGCAGCTTGCGACCCCGGGGATCTCTATCCCACGGGGCAACGAAAAACCTCATAAAACCACACTTGTGACAAAAACGAAAAGGCTCGGTGCAAAAGACGGAGAAAAGACAAGTTGCTAAATCAAAAACGGCTGATAAACTCGTACCTCATGAAGCGAAGTCAAAGCAGGCCAATGAGCGCGGCCATTAAACCGGTCGAAAGAGAAGTAGAGCTCGGCGAGCACCTTTCGCCCCAAGCAATATCGCGGACCACTATCCCGGGTGAATCAAGCTCTCCGGCGAGCAAATGGAGCCGCGGTCGCGTGGTTCGAGAACAAAGTCTCGGACGGTGCATACCACCAAAGGAGCGCGCCCAGCTTGCTCGACGTCACCAGCGGTACCGGATGTAGGCCCCGATGCCGTGATCTTCGGCTCCACGTCGCTATCTGACATGCCGGGCCCCTGCGAGACGAGGCTGAAGCCCGAGCGGCTCGGTCGACACCATCGGAGATCATATCTCTCCCGCGTCTGCGAGCCCTCCTTTGAAGAAGGAAAGCCCGGTGATCGCGGCAAAGTCGGTCGGCGTCACCGTCACCTCTCCCCGGCTCGGATGGAAGGTGTGGGTGGTATCCCACCGATACTCGGAAAGGCCGAGGAAGACGCTTTTGTTCTTCCTCGTGTCGAAACCCCGACGGAGTTCTCGACAAACACACCCGGGCCACAGCGTAAGACCGGTCCTCGCCCGCTCCAACGGCAATTCAATCCCCGGCCATCGCGTAAGACCGGTCCCTCGCCCGCTCAACGGCAATTCCAATCCCGGCCATCAACCTAAGACCGGTCCTCGCCCGCTCAACGGCAATTCAATCCCCCGACCATCGGTGTAAGGCAGGTCCTCGCCCAGCTCAGCGGCAATTCAATCCCCGGCCGTCAACGTAAGCCCGGTCCTCGCCCACTTCAACGGCAATTCAATCCCCGGCCGTCAACATAAGACCGGTCTCGCCCACTCAACGGCGACTCGAGAAGGGCGACACCTCCCGATACGAATATCGAGGCACGAGACGCCTCCAAAATGCCCGACGGCGACTCAATAAGGAGCCAACACCTCCCGGCCACGAATATCAAGGCCTGAGAGACGCCTCCAAGCGCTCAGCGACAACTCCAACCGGCTGGCCCTCAGAGGTCCGAAGTCATCTTCCCAACGAGAAAAGGGCCCTACAAGGTCATGCATCCCCGGACAATTCAAGCACCGGCGGTCGGTGTAAGCCCGAACCTCGCCCACTTCAACGGCAACGCAAGCACCGAGCCATCAAAGTAAGCCAGAGCTCCTCCCCAACGAGTCGAAGGGAAGTCATACAAGGCTGCATATCCCCGGCGCATCGACCATCATCCTTGCCACGCTCAAACGGCAAAACAAGCACGAAGGAGCCAACACCTCAGAGCACAAGTCCCCGAGGCACGAAGCGCCTCCAAAATGCCAAATGGTGAAGCAATCACCGGCCGTCATCCTTGCCCACTTCAACGGCAACGCAAGCACCGGCGAGTCATCGTAAGTCCAACCTTCTACTCAAACATGCAAAAACACAAAGGCATCTACTCCTCTCGCTATCAAAGCACAAGGCAGCCACGCCTCCACAAATGCGGCTAGAAGACGATTCAAAGTCCTCGCGCATAACATCAGCTGCTTGGCTAGAAGACGATTCAAAGTCTCGCAGCATAACATCAAGCTGCGGCTAGAAGACGATTCCAAAGTCCTCGCGCATTACATCAAGCTAACGGCTAGAAGACGATTCCAAAGTCTCGCGCATTACATCAGCTGCGGCTAGAAGACGATTCAAAGTCCTCGCGCATTACATCAGCTGCGGCTAGAAGACGATTCAAAGTCCTCGCGCATTACATCAGCTGCGGCTAGAAGACGATTCAAAGTCTCGCGCATAACATCAGCTGTGGCTGAAGACGATTCAAAGTCTCGCGCATGTAACATCAGCTGCGGCTAGAAGACGATTCAAAGTCCTCGCGCATAACACCAATGCCGCCGAAGACGATTCAAAGTCCTCCAGAGTGTGGCACCAACCGCAATCGAAGACGATTCAAGTCCTCATGACTATCTACGGCCCGGAAGGCCTTAAACCACCCGATTAGGAAAATCGTAAAATTTCCATCCCGGGACACCACCACGTCCTCACAATTGACCTCGGCGGTCACCTGACACTTGAGGGCACCGCCACGCCGCACTCACAAATTCACGACCTGCGAACTACGACCCGGGCTTGATTCTCGCCGGGGATACGTAGGAATCCTATCACAGGGTCCAGCCATTGACCTATGCGGTCACCCAGGACACCACCACGTCCTTACCAGTGACCTCGGCGGTCACACAACACTTCGGGGCACCACCACGCCCGCATTCACAAAACACTCACCCCAGCACCCGAACTACGACCGGGCTTGATTCCCGCCGAGGATACGTAGGAATCCTATCACGGGGTCCGGCCCTGCGGCCTATGCGGTCACACAAAAGGACACCACCACGTCCTCCCAGCGGCCTCCCGGTCACTTTATCTCCAGCCACGCGATCCAGATTAGGACCCTTATCTTATCGGCGACCCCACTTCTTTCATAAGTGACGTCGTCGAGGGGCTTACGTAAGTACCCCAATCTGGATCACCCCTTTCAAACACACGGGAAACACCGCGAGACTCATCAACACAGTCTCGGCGACCCCTCTCACTCAAAACCCTCTCTAAACCCCCAACCAAACCAAGGGAGGAGCCTTTCAGGATAAAAAGGGACAAAAGGACCTTTTGGGAATTTTCAGGAAATTGGGAAAGCAATATTGGTCCGTACGGACCTCTTTGTTGTCATAATTACTTGAATCTTCTTAAAGTCCACAATATTCCCTCAAATCACAAGGGAAAATGATTACTCCCTGCGAGAGTTGGTCAAAGTACGGACCTCTTTGCATGCAAGATGGTCCGTGCCGGACCTTATTGCTTTCGGGGGACACCATAATTGCAAATATTCCTCCATCATCACGAGATTCCCTCAAATCGTGGAAAACCAAAAGTCTGGATTACCGGGGAGGTCCGTACGGACCTCTTTGCACCTGTCTGGCACTATAAATAGAGGGCTCCCCCTCCTCATTTTCACACACCTCCCACTTCTCTCTTCCTCCCTAGGCCTTACGGCTTCCCCTCTAAGTCCTTCCGAGGCATTCCCGACCCCTTTCGGATCCTTCCGAGGCCTTCCGAGCCCCTCGTGGTGCTCCAAGCCTCCCAGGCGCTCCCGAGACGCTCCAGCTGCCCGAGGCACTCTCGAGTGTACTCTGAGGCCCCTCGTGGTACTCAGGGCCTTGCACAGTCTTTCCACGGGTGTCCAGGCTCTTTCAGAGTCAAACCAGACGATCCCAAACCACGCGAAAACTCTGCCCGAGTGACTCTTGCCACCACTGACGCACGCCGAAACTCTGCCCGAGTGACTCCTGCCACCACAACGCACGCCCAGAACCTGCAGCGAGTGATCCAGGCGATCCCGCGCACGCCGAACCTCACGCCCCTGACGCAGCCGCCACCTCAACTCACGCGAAACTCTGTCCGCGGACAACCGGCATCTCAGAAAGCAATCCCGATCCGTGCCAGGAGCAGCTACTCCGACCTCAAACACTATTCCCCGGCGGAAGGCAGACACGAACCAACATTGGTAAGGCTTCCTTCCATTACTATTTCAATACATTTCCATACATAGCATACAATGTAGACATCCGATACACCATGCATTTTTAAAAGCACCCACACAGACACACACACCATTTTAAAGGATATTAGGGGTATCCGAAAGACTCGTTTTACGAGGCTACTCGGGTGAGCTCTAATATTCTAATATTCTCTTCCCGAGGAGTCATCTGACCTCCGAACTCAAAATCTCATCACACAAAAACAGTTTAAAATTATCTTTAAACTGATGCCCTTTTTCAATGTTTTGGGCTTAATAAAAACGGCGTGGCGACTCTACAAATGCGAAAAAAAACGGCGAGACACCTCCAACCTGAAAACGCTGCAAAGCGGGAAATGCCAGATGCCGGGGCTGCGAAGCCTGCTCGGATCCGGGTAATTTCAGAAAGGTAAAAATCCAATCAATTAAGGGCAAAAAGGAATGCGTGCTTAAAGAAAAGAGGGAAAGCAAAAAGAAAGCTTATATCTCCAGAGGAAACTCGAAGCAGTAGAAGGAACTCACAGCCTTCCGGCTGTATCTATCCAGAGCAAAGTAAAGCTCTGCCAGCCCGGCCTCCCCCCAGGAAATCTCTCCGGCTCTCTCCACGTCCTCCAGGGACCTCAGCAAGGCAAAGACAGCCGTCCCCTCGGCATGTCCAAACAGTGTGCTCGAAAAGGCAAACCATAAAAAGGCCCTAGCAATCTGCGCAGCGCCTATCCTCTCATCCCCGTCCTCGTAGCTCCGAATGCACTCCACAATCTTTCCCTCGACCACAGCATACTCCATCCCCATCCCCTTTTTGGGAATAGGGGAAAATCCCAGAAGGGCCTGCAGGTCCAAGTCGCTGTAACCATCCCGCCACTCAATGCTGCGTCCATTGAAGGATAGGCCAGTGATCGCAGCATAGTCAGAAGGCGTAACCGTAGCCTCGCCCCAGAAGAAATGAAAAGTGTGGGTCGCGTCCCACCAATGCTGGGCCAAAGCGAAGAACAGACCCTTACTCTTAGGGAACTTAACCAACCCCCTCAAGCTCTCAATGAACTCATACAATCCGGTCTCGATGACGATCTGTCTCGGACTCATCATCGCCCCCCTACCCAAAATCGGAAGCCGGTCCCACAAATAAATCACAGACTCCACTGATCCTCGAGTCTTCATCTTGCTCAGCTGCTTCGACACGAAGCCATCTCCGCCCTGCGATTTCAAAAAAGAGAAAGATGTCAAAAGAAAAAAAAAAGAGAGAGTCTGCATTTGCATTTGCACAAAAAAAAAGAAAGAAAAGCATACACATGCATCATGCAACACAAAGTTCTGAAGAAAATTCGGCAACATAACGGCATGCAATGAACCTAGCCCCATTTTTCTCACACAAAAGAAGACAGTTTTCGGCAAATCCCAATCAACATTCATTCATACATGAAGAAAAAATTCATACAAGGAGTCAACGGAAGTAAAAACTCCGTCCCATTTTCATAAAATAACATGCATACATCCGTCCCACTTTTCAAAAAAAAATCCTATTCATATCATTCACCATTCATTGCAAAAAAAAAAAAATCCTATGCATATCATTCATCATCTCAAAATGCCCATTCTTTTCAAACAAAATGCATCTACTCATGCAAATTCCAATTCCAAAAAAAAACACAATTTTCGAATTTTCATTCATAATTTTCGAAAAAAAAATTGGCAAAAATGCCAATTCTTTCCCCAAGCAAAATGCACATTTTGAGTTACCCATATACTCATTGCAACATGCACAACATCAAAATCCAATTTCAGTGTCAAGAACACAATTTTCGAAATTCAAGTCACGATTTTCGAATTTTTCACTACAATTTTCGGATATTAAAAAAAAAATGGCGAAAATGCCAATTCTTTTTTCCAAACAAAATGCATATTTGGGTCACCCATATATTCATTACAACATGCAAAGCATCAAAATCAAAATCCAAGGCTATGAACATTGCAATTTTTGGATTTTTCAAAAAAAAGAAAAAATCAAAAATCACAAAAATTACTTTCAAATGAAAAATCAACAAAGAGAATGGAGATATTCGAAGTATACCGTTCGGAGACTCGGATCAGAAGCCCAATGTTGCCAAGCATCGGGGTAATGCTCCTCCGCAATCGATTGCGAAAGTGTATAATGTCTCCTCATTCGAACGAGTTCTAATCGCCTCTCCGCGACCGGGCCACGTCCTTGGCCTTGAATAGCAACTCCCCCGTGTTTCATTGCTTGAAAAATCGAAGAAATCGGAAGGATTTTAAGGTTTCTTGGCCAACAATGGCGGTTTTGGTCTCTCCCTCTCGTCTCTCTCGAAAAACTGGAAAAAGTGAGGAAGAGGAAGAAGGGGCGGCAGCCTTTATTTAAACCTGTCAGGGCTTCGATCTGATCCGCGCTGACAGAATTGAAGGGTCAAAAAGATCGTTTTGCCCTTTAAAATTCTGGGACCCTGCAGTTTAGTCCCAAACATAACGAAGTTAACCAAAGTCAACCCCCCTCTTCAAAAGAATCCCACGGCAGTCAAACGTAAGTCCGATTTCTCCGAGAAAGATAACGGAATCCCGTTTCTTTCATCAAAATCATCAAACGGCAGTCAAACGTAAGTCCGATTTCTCCGAGAAAGATAACGGAATCCCGTTTCTTTCATCAAAATCATCAACGGCAGTCAAACGTAAGTCCGATTTCTCCGAGAAAGATAACGGAATCCCGTTTCTTTCATCAAAATCATCAACGGCAGTCAAACGTAAGTCCGATTTCTCCGAGAAAGCTAACGGAATCCCGGCAGTAAAACGTAAGTTCGATTTCTCCGAGAAAGCTAACGGAATCCCGTTTCTTTCATCAAAATCATCAACGGCAGTAAAACGTAAGTCCGATTTCTCCGAGAAAGCTAACGGAATCCCGTTTCTTTCATCAAAATCCTCTCCGGCAGTAAAACGTAAGTCCGATTTCTCAGAAAGCTAACGGAATCCGTTTCTTTCATCAAAATCCTCCCCGGCAGTAAAACGTAAGTCCGATTTCTCCGAGAAAGCTAACGGAATCCCGTTTCTTTCATCAAAATCATCAACGGCAGTAAAACGTAAGTCCGATTTCTCCGAGAAAGCTAACGGAATCCCGTTTCTTTCATCAAAATCACCCCCAACAGTAAAACGTAAGTCCGAGAAAGCTAACAGAATTCCGTTTCTTTCATCATTATCATCAACGACAGTCAAACGTAAGACCGATTTCCCCGACGAATACGTCTGAATTTCCCCAGCAAAGTTAACGGAATCCCGTTTTACCCAACAAAATCCAAAGGAACCCCTCGATTCCATCCCCAACAGCATTTCGTACTACGTAAGGGCTTGATTCCCACTAGGGATACGTAGGTAGCCTACCATAGGTCCAGCCACTCGACCAGCACGGTCACCCTCTCCTTTGGTAGCAGACGAAGAACACCAAAGGATCACCCATCCCAAACCATTAAGGGAAAACATTTCAAACCAAGGTCCGAGGCACCTAAAAAGCCATCATCATCAAGGTCTGAGGCACCTAAAATGCCATCATCAAGGTCCGAGGCACCTAAAACGCCATCATCAAGGTCCGAGGCACCTAAAATGCCATCTTCAAGGTCTGAGGCACCTAAAACGCCATCATTACCAGGTTGACACCTCAAAATAGTCACTCCAGGGTCACAGACCCGAACTACGACTGGCTTGATTTCTCTTAAGGATAAGTAGGTAGCCTATCATTAGGTTCAGCCATCAGACCGAAAATGGTCATCTCTTATCCCCAGCAGAGCGGATATACAATTTCAGACTGAAAATGGTCATTCCTATCCCCAGTAGAGCGGATATACAACTCCAAGCCATCAGACCAAAATGGTCATCTCTTATCCCCAGCAGAGTTTCTCTCAGCAATCGACTGCAGAACTCGCTCACCAGGTTGACGCCTCAAAATAGTCATTCCAGGGTCAAAGACTCGAACTACGGCCGGCTTGATTCCCATTCGGGATACGTAGGTAGCCTATCGCTAGGTTCAGCCACTCGATCACTTGATCATCCTGTTAAATATGGAGCCTTACTCTTATCGACGACCCCGCTTCCTTCGAAAGCACCGTCGCCGAGGGGCTACTGTAAGTGCTCCAATTTGAGTTGTTAGAATTTTCGTTAGAAAATTAACGAAAGTTTTAACATTTCTAACATTTTTAACAATTCCTAACATTTCTAACAAAGTGGGGGTAGATTAGGGATTGCCATTTAAAGATAAACCATGGAAAAGAATCAAAAAAGCAAAAGAAATGGTCAAAAACCCGAAATAGAAGTGGCTAGGACATTTTCTGGCTGTATAATTTGAATTTTATTCTTCATGTCCAAAGCCTGGAGCAGCATTTAATGAACAGTGCACGCCTTCAAGACCATCCGCGCGGACAAGATTGAAATTTCCAGGCCTATAAATTGAACCCCTCAGCTTCACTTTTCAAAGAAGAAACAACACAATTTGCAACTGCACCTTGGCAAAAAATAGGGAGAAAACAGTGGGAATTCACTTGAATTGCCACCATTTTCTCTTCAATTTTTCCCAAATCCCACTCACTCAAAATACTTTCAAATCACTCTCATACATACTCTCATACATACACTAACTCAAGCTCAAATCACTCTTTAGGAGGAGGATTAGAGAGAAAACATAGAGGACTTCATTGTTATCTACTTGTTTTCTCTTTAACCAACTCAAATCACCAACCCTAAACACATTCAAACCCTAAACACATTCAAACCCTAAACACATTAAAGCCTTTGAATCCATTCAAACACAAAACACAAAGAAGGTAGGTATAACCTCCCTCTCCTTACCCTAAATTTCTCTCATCCATGCATGCATTTTCAAACTCCAAAATGTAGTTTGTTCATCTTCTTGCCCTAGATCCAAGAAGATCACCATGGAAGTTCATCTCCATGGTTGATCTTCTACAAGGATCAACATTACTTTCAAAGTGTTCTTACTTGCTTTTAAATGCATTTTCAAAACCCTAAAAAACATTTTAATACATCAAATCTTCATTTTCAAGGATAAAATCCCCCTTCCCAAGCAAATGAAATGCTTAAGTCCTAATGTACCCCAAGGATGGTTTGATATAGTAGATCACCACTAAAATTTCTAGTGACTACTAATCAAAACCTAGGGAAATGGGGACAAGCATGGATGCAAAACCCCCTTTAAAATCATGTTTTCCTTCTTGAGAAGTTGCTGTCCAGTAGCAATTTTCTAAGACCCCAGTCCATGGTCTAATTTTTTGGACACAGATAAACTTGGAATTTGGTGTTGACTACAAAATACTTTTTGTATCCAACATCCAGAGCTTTCCAGACATATTTTTAATTTATTTTTTGCGTGAGTAAAACTCCATTTTTCAAATTTTCTTTTGAAGGTCAGATCACCAGTCTCTGGAAATCCAGATTTCATATCTGAGATTTCCAGAAGGTTTTGGGTCCTCAAATCATCTCCAAAATGGAAAATTCTTTCACAGAAATCTTATTTAAGGTGTCTGGAACAACTTTCATTCTCTGAGTTTTCTCAGATTATGAAGTTTTGAAGCCCTTAAGTCCATTTCAAAGTCAAGTGTCAACTGCCATTTTCATTCTGGGAGAATTGGTTTTCAACTTCCAAAAATCTTTTGAGTACCAAAACTCAACCCAAAAATCATACCAAAAATCATGGGACTTGTTCAAAGTCTAATAAAGAATTTTCAATTTTACTTTTCTCGGTTTCAATTTATTTTGGCCAAAGTAACACACACACAAACACACACACAAATGATTTTAAATGTTTGGAAGACTCGTTTTACGAGGCATTCCGGGTGAACACTAACGTTCTTCCCGGCGTGTAACGTGACCTCCGAACCCAAATCTCTGATCTCGGGCATTTTTCAAAGTTTTGGCCCTCAAAATAAAAATGGCGTGGCGACTCCGTGTGTTTTTTCGATTGATTTTCAAAGAAAAGAAAAACAAACAAAATCTTTCGGGAAAAAATTGGACCAACATCGTTACAGCTGTCAACGCAGCCCTTTCTCTGGCTCTGTCTCGAGCTGCCTCGCTTCGAGCCATCATAACAGTGCTTTGATTGGCCTCCCGATCAGCATTGGCCTCATAGTCAGCCATGTCATTCCCAGTACGATCCCCAGGGTTAGCCCCCGCTTCAGTCCTCCTCAAGGTCGAACTGTCCAGGTGATCAGCACCCAACAGCTCACTCCGTCTCCACAAGATAGACATCTGTGTCTCCCCTATACACTCTTTGTACCAGTTCAGATCATGCGTCGACGAGCAGTGCCCCTCTTCGGTAAAGGAGAACCCTGGCAGGAAAGGCCGTGTATTGCCACCACCGCGTGAGCAGCAATAGCGTCGAAGGATCTTCCATCAGCAGAGATCCCACCTCAAAGGTAGCAACATAACTCAAACCCGTCAATGGCTCCTGCTCCAGCCCGTACTATCGCAGAACCAACGATGGAATATAGAAAGACGTCTGAGACAGCCCCGACACTCTGAAAACCAAGTGACCTTCCTGAGTGGTCCGACAAGTTCAGAAACTCCAGCTGGGAACCCACCATCGCAAGTGATGCATGCGGAGTCCGGCCATCTAGAGCTCCGGCTCCCGGCACTGATCGCCCCTATCACTAGAGGACGTCGAGAGAAGGACCAAGCGTTACTGGACATTGGCACCTCAGGCATCATCTGCAGTCTCTCCCTCAACCACATGGTAAGCATAGCGGGACTCCCTCCCCACATGTATCGGCTACCGGTCGCCATCCGGCCTATGCCCAGGAATGTCTCGCCCAAGACCAATGGCACGATGTCTCCCCCGACCCGGCACTGCCTCACCAAGTCCAGTACACTGTGATGGCACACGCCCAAAGACGTGAACGTGAACAGAGTAGCGATAGCGCACAGAGCAAATGCGTCCCACGCAAAGACGCTCCCCCTCGGCTCGGCAAATCTTTCGGGCATTCGAAATGTCAACATAATCGCATCCAAGATCGGCATCCCGTATGCTACTCCAGCCGAGATACCAAGCAAAGACACTAGCTTCTCAACGGTGGCCATGCCACTAGCATACGGATGAACTAGTTGTTTCGTCTCAGGTCCTCCCAGAATGGCCCGGAAATCTTCGAACGTAGGAGTGACTTCGTTGTACGAAAAGCTGTACACATTCCTCCGTACGTCCCAGAAGCGAGACGCGGCTCTCAAAAGATACCAATCTAGCATGAGCTCCTTCAAAGCCCAAACAGATTTAATCCCGTAACAGCCTTCGAAAAACCCCTTGTTCTGCCTCATGTGGTTCCGCACCCACGACTGAAAATTGTCCAAGTATCGCTCTTGCATCCGAGATGATAGCTTAGGAAAGGGAGCCATGACAGAAAGTGAAGGAAGCCTAAGAAGTTTGAGAGAATTCAGCTAAACTGATCAAAAGCAATGCGCAGTTTCTTACAAATTGCAAAGCTGAAACTGCAATTTAAAGAATCTGGAAATTCACTCCTAGTCCGGCCGGACTCCCTCTGCAGTTGACTTGGTCAACTCTACAGCCAGTTGCTCCTGAATTGGAACCAATTCCAAACAACTTCCTATTCATGCCTTTATAAAACCTGACTGCTGCCCCTAGTTTCATTCAACCAATGTCAATATCCCTTCCGCCCCGGGCTCGTGCAACAGTGCAAATAATTAATAATCAGTGCATATAGGCTTAACTTTTGACCCGTTCAATTTTTAATGCATGTTTCATTTTATTTATTTTTGATTAACCTACTTCCTTATTTGCCAAAAATAACAGAAGGTGATCACAGAATAAATGTGCGAAGTACAGGTTCCGCCCCACGGGCGCCTTTTCAAATACAGTTCAAATCAAATCGTTCCGGACGATACAAAAAAGGGGAAAGAAAGCAGTAAAAAAAAGAGGACTACTCCGAGTCCTGCTCGTCATCCGAGCACTCGACGCACTGCTCCGCAGCTACCGGATCTGTCGCAAATAGGAACTCGCCAAATTCCTCCGGGCGGGAATATGCAAAAGGCCTCCTCGGCGTATGCGAACTCGAGGGCTCTCCCCTCTCGCGCCCCGAGTACGAAGAAGAATGAGCTCCAAATCCAGCCGTTCCGCCCACGAACTGGCCAAATCCCTGTGCAAAGTCCTCCCCACCAGCCGTGGGAGCAGGTGAACCTCTCGGCCTAGACGGCCTCGGCTCACGGACATCCACGCTCCTCCGGGAACTGCACCGCATGAACGCCACGAGCCTCCTAGCGTAGGCGGACCACCCGTCCACCAGCCTCATAGCGTCGTTGTACGTACGGCCAGACACTTGCGAACCAGGAAGGTCATCAGAAGACGAACAGGATCACAAGTGCTCACCGAAGCATTGGGGTCAACCCTGTATCGTGGTCTCGGCTCATTCGGGAGAAGGATCACAAATCGCCTGCGCAAACCGTCCAGCCCCTCGTACGTCAGCCTAGCGAATGGGAGCGGAAGATCTCGGGGATATCCAGGGCCATCGCCCTCCCTATGCTGCACCTGTGGGCTCCTCAGCCTCATCCTCAAGAAAGTATCATAGGCGGCCCCCGATATGATGTACTCGGTATAGAACGCGCCCTGTCTATACCTCTCCAACTCCTCCATCGGCATCTCCTGAGGATGCTGCATGTGCATAGGAGGATCCACCGGAACCAACGGAATGGACCCCGGGCCATGCTGACGGGTCACCCGCTCCCCTAGATACATAGCGTCGCAATGAAGTCCCACCAGGAGCTTCCTCCGCCGCGTCACCTCGCTAGCAACCTGAACCACGCCATAGTGGAACCGACTCCACCAGGTCAACTGGATCCTCTCGGAGAACTCCCGGTTCAGTGCCAGAGATACCTCCTCATATGACACTCGAGTGCCGACTCTCGAAGAGACCGGCCTCTTCGCTCTCTTCTACCAAACCAGCATAGCAGGGAACAGGGGTCGATACACCTCCCTGATGTCCCAATCCTGTGGACTGAACACCTCATAGCACCAGATTTGCCAAGCAAATGGAAAGTTATGTCAGCTACAGAGCAGATACATACGAGTACATAAAAGAGACAAGGAAGAGAAAAAGGACGTGAACTTACATCCAAGACGGGTGTGAAACAGCTCAAGGAGTTCTCCTCTCCTCGCAAGAATCTGTCCAGAGAATGATAGAGCTCGGCCAGTCCTGCCTCCCCCCATGCAAACCCCCTCACGGCATCCAAGTCTGTCAACGACCTGAGCAGAGGGAAGTGACAGGATGTGTCAGAAGTCGGGAACAAAGTCGCTGACAACGCGAACCAAATGAACCCTCGAGCCAGGCGCTCCGCGGTCATCCTCAAAGACCCATCCAAATAATCGGCGATACCCGCCTCCAAATGCCTCTCCATCGGTCTGTACCGAATGCCTAAGCCCCTGGCATCGGTAATATCAAAACCCAGCAGCTCAGACAACTGCTCCGGGGTGTAACCGTCAATCCACACCAGCGTGTTGCCATAGGTCGGCAACCCAGTGATAGCAGCAAAGTCCGTGGGAGTCACCGTCGCCTCTCCCCACCTGAAATGGAAAGTATGGGTCGTATCCCACCAATACTCGCTCAGAGCTACATACATGGACCTGGCCCTCGGCATCGCAGCTATCGCAGCTACCGCACTGATAAACCCAGCCAACCCGGAGTCAAGCACCAGCTGCCGCAGACTCCTCTCTCCCTCTCGAGCCACGTCCGGGAAGGCCTCCCACAACACTCGCACTGCCTCGAAGGCACCCCGACTCTTCTGGTTGTGGGTATCAACCGTCCCTCACCCCTGCAGGTGAACAGGACAATAGCAACATCAACAGAATGCACGACGCATGTCAGAATGATGCAATGCAATGGCAGTTCTTATTCCTTTCCTAAAATATTTCCATCCCGATTGGAGTATTGGCGGTCCAAGATTTCAAAAATTTTCGAAAACTCCGTCGAATCTGGAACTTTCAAAATCTTTCGAAAACTCCGTCGAATCCGGAACTTTCAAAATCTTTCGAAAACTCCGTCGAATCCGGAACTTTCAAAACATTTCGAAAACTCCGTCGAATCCGAAACTTTCAAAATCATTTCGAAAACTCCGTCGAATCGGGAACTTTCAAAACATTTCGAAAACTCCGTCGAAACCGGAACTTTCAAATCTTTTCGAACATTTCGAAAATTTACTCCGTCCCGAATTAAAGCTACTTTAATTTTGGAAAATGCATCTAGACATGGAATTTTGCAACCAAAATTTTTATGTCATCTACCCACAGTGTCAATTGAACTACATCCTAGTCAATTTCGACAAAGGTTCATAGCAAAATCAAAAGCCCCAAATTTGGGCACCAAAATCCCTAACTCATTCCTAGTCAAATTTCTAACATTTAAAGAATGCACATTCTTAAAATTAATGGAATTTGAAGGAAACTTACTTGTCTTTCGATCCCTCCCTTGGAGTTGTGTCTATCCCTAGCCGGGTAAAACTCCGCCGGATTCAATGGATGAATGATGGTTCGAATGGTCCGAACCAACCGCGTTCTTTCGTCATCGGTCCTTCCATGACGAGCCATTGGTTCCCATTCACCTTCCATAGCAATTTTCCTTCACAAATTTGAGCAAATCTTGCAATTTGGGGTGGAAATTTTCTCTCCTTTCTCTCCTCTCTCGTCGGAAATAATGGGGGAAAAGGGATGGTTTGCGTCGGACTTGGAGCTGATTTGAACCTGGTCAAATTCAGTCCAAGTCCGGCAGGACTCGTGCTGCAATTTAAAAAGATTCCTTCCATTTCAGTCCCTAAATTTTTGGCAGTTCCAATTTTACTCCTTTTGGCCCCCAAAAGTGTAATATTTCCCCCCAGTTAGACATTTCTAACACCCTATCCCCCGAGGATAAATTCCCAGTTAGTTTTCACTAACGCTCGTCTCCAGACGTTTAATTCCCAAGTTAGTTTTCACTAACGCTCGTCTCCAGACGTTAAATTCCCAGTTAGTTTTCACTAACGCTCGTCTCCAGACATTAAATTCCCAGTTAGTTTTCACTAACGCTCGTCTCCAGACGTTAAATTCCCAGTTAGTTTTCACTAACGCTCGTCTCCAGACGTTAAATTCCCAGTTAGTTTTCACTAACATTCCCATCTCCAGATGTTAAATTCCCAGTTGACGTTTGACATTCAAATGCTCAATCATGTCTCCGGACATTCCAGTCGCACCTCCGTCTCCAGACGTTAAAATTCCCAGTTGACGTTTGACATTCAAACGCTCAATCATGTCTCCGGACATTCCAGTTACATTTCCGTCTCCAGACGTTAAATCTTATCCCCAGTGGACGTTTGACATTCAAACGCTCAATCATGTCTCCGGACATTCCAGTTACATTTCCGTCTCCAGACGTTAACTTTTATCCCCGATTGACGTTTGACATTCAAACGCTTAATCATGTCTCCGAACATTCCAGTTGCACCTCCGTCTTCTGACGTTAAAATTTCTAGTGGTTTTCACCATCGTTCACTTCCCCAGCCGCCAGTCGTAAGCCCGATCGTCCCACTGCAGCGGCCATCATGGTAAGCCCGCACAACAATCCCTCTTCGGCCATCAAGGTAAGCCCGAATGCTCATCCCCAGCAGGATTCTAAAGAAGAAACATTGATCCATTCGAGTTGTTAATAACGCAAGTTTAACACAACCGTTCCAATTATTGTTACCGTATCCCCAGCAGGATAAACCTGGCAGTCATCGTAAGCCCAGTACTCAAGGCACGAACGCCTTCGTCCCAGGATAAGCGTACCCTCGTTCACTCCGGTTTGAGGCGCCATACGCCCTCGTCAGTATCAGCAACTCCGGTCTGAGGCGCCACACGCCCTCGAAGGTTTCAGGGATCCCAGGTCCAGACGCCTCACAATAGTCTCCATTCAGGTTCCGGTACCTCGCAATGGTCTCATTCAGGTTCAGACGCCTCCAAACAGTCTCGCTCAGGTCAAGGTCCCCACGCGCGGCCCTTGCACCTACGAACTACGATCGTCTTGATTCCCGCTCGGGATACGTAGGAATCCTTTCGCTAAGGGTCCAGCCAGCTGACCGCCCAGGTTTTTCAAAATAAGGCATCCCGATTTGGATCCTTATATTTTTCAACGACCCCACATCCTTCGGAGGAGACGTCGCTGAGGGGCTAATTGTAAGTACCCAAATCCGGATCATCAAAATCCGTCAGAAAGTTAACCGAAATCCGTTAACTGGCCCGCTCCAGGTTAACCGGAACTCGTTAAACTCCCCGTTGCCATGCCAACGAGACGTCCCGGGACTGCCCCGTGCTTCCCAACGTCGAAATGTTCTTAACACACGTCATCACATGTGAAAGTACGGCTTTCCCTGAAAAACGCACTTTTCGGCACTTTCCGGGGGCGTTTCGGACATTTTCCGGACTGTTATTTTGAAAAACGGACAAAATCGGGACCGGGGAACGAACTCCCATACCTTTGGTGAGTCATGGGACACGTGGCAGCCATGCCACAGCCCTCCCATCACCCTTCAATCACAAATCAAGCCAAAAAGACCAAAATACCCCTGGATTTCAGTCAAAGTTCGGCCGGACTCCCTGTGCAAATTTTCTGAAATTGCCAGCAAGCCCCTCAAAATTCCAAAATACCAAAAAACCCTGGAAAAACAGTCTAAGTCCGTCCGGACTCTTACTGCATTTTTCACCTATAAATAGAAGTTGTTGTCAAAGCCAAAAGGAGGAAGATTTTACTCCAAAAAATCACATACCCCACGGCCCAAACTGATTTTCACCCTTTCCGAGCTCCCGTTCTGTCTCGATTCGCGTGAAACTTCCGTATTTCGATCAAATACGCCCCTCACCACTCCGAAACACCGTTTCAAACTACTTTCCGTGTCCCGTACACACCCCCGAGCCAAAGGAGTCAACCCTAGCCATAGGTATAACTCCCTCTCTCTAAATCTCTCATTTCGTCTCGGTTTACATGCCAGTCGCTACGACCGTTTTGAACAAGGTTATTGAAATGTAGACGCCTCCGTCTAACGGGGTCTGATACATTTTAGCCCCTCGATCCTCTTCTATTCCCGTAAGAGAAGTAATCACGGGTTAAAACGGCGTTCCGACCCCGTTCCATTTACTTTTTATGTCATTTACCATTCCGGATCGATCGATCCGTCGATCGTCACTTACTTTCTGTCATTTACAATTCCGAGCCGTTTTGGCTCGTTGATCGTCATTTACAATTCCGAGCCGTTTTGGCTCGTTGATCGTCATTTACAATTCCGAGCCGTTTTGGCTCGTTGATCGTCATTTACAATTCCGGATCGTTTGATTCCGTTGATACTGCTTTAAATACTGTCATTTACAAAGTCCGACCCGTTTGGATCGTGATAGTATTTACTTTTCAAAGTCCAAGTCGCAACCCGATTCGTTGATTGCATGTCATTTAATACGCGTTTTTCCCGTAAAAATCGTTAACAATGTAATGCCCGGTTCAAAACCGGAGTTCGTCCTTCGAACTCTCTTTCAAAACGCGCGAAATGACTTTTGGCCTCCAAACGCTCATCTTCAAACTAAAAGCCGCCATTTGACACATAAAATCATTTAATACGCGTTTTTCCCGTAAAAATCGTTAACAATGACTCGCCCGGTTCAAAACCGGAGTTCGTCCTTCTAACTCTCTTTCAAAAGATCAAAATCGACGTTTGCCACGCAAACGCTCATTTCAAACTCAAAACCGACGTTTGTCATTCAAATGCTCGTCTTTTCAAACAAAGTCACCTAATCAACGTTTGACATTCAAACCAAGATTAAGCTTGTCATTCAAGCCCCCATTTCAAAACACACAAACACACACACACGTTTTCGAGAAAGGTAGAAAGACTCGTCATACGAGGCGTTTCGGGTGATCTCGTAATACTCTTCCCGAAACGTAACGTGACCTCCGAACCTAACAATCTCTGGTACTCAAAGCTTTTTACTCGTTTTTGCTACCAATAAAAATGATCCCCTGTTTTCAAAGCTTTTTACTCGTTTTTGCTACCAATAAAAATGATCCCCTGTTTTCAAAGCCTTTTCCTAAGTTTTTGCTACCAATAAAAACGATACCATTTTCACAATAGCCGTTTCTCAACGTTTGGGCTCAAAATACATAAACCGCGTGGCGACTCCTCATTTTCCTTCCCATGAAGCGAGGTCTCAGACACCAACCCTCCGCGAAAGACAACCGCCTTCGCTCGCGCGAATCTGGGTAATTTCAATGTTATAGTTTGGGGATGAAATCCATAGTTTCCGATGATTCTGTTAAGATGTTGGTTTTGACAGATGGAAAAGGCAAAGGAAAAGAATTCAAGGTATGTGTCTGTTAAGAAATTTCACGAATATATTCTTTTTTTTTTCTTTTTTTTTTGTCTCTCTCTCTCTTTTATCTTCACAGAAGCTATATAGCTTCTATAGACAATAGTGTTTCTTTGACTTTGTTGTTGTCTACATAAGGTATACCTGTAGACAAGATTGTTCTTGGACTTTGCTACTGTCAGCAAGTGTAATAGTAAAAACTAAATCAGTTATTGAACTTTTTATGCAGGTGAAGCATGTATTAGAAACTAATCACGTGGAGTGTTCATGCAAGTTATTTGAAAGAATTGGGATTTTGTACAGGCATGCATTTTTTGCACTAAAACTAGGTAGTGTATACAAGATTCCTAGGGAGCATGTACTTAACCGGTGGATTAAAAATGCAGAGGGGCGGGGGTCAGGGTTATTCTTGGAGAGTGTATCAGAGGATTGTGCAAGAATGGAGTCCTTTGGGGTGAAGGTGAATGAAATTTGGTTTGATTTCAACACATGTATGGGGTTGGTTGGTAAGAAGAGCAAAGATATGGATTTGTGAAGGAATTGAAGCATGAATTACGAGAACGCAGAGGAACAAATGTTGTTTCGAAGAACAACTCAGTTATTGAGAATTTAATTGGTGCAGAGATACCAGATGAGTTCACAATCAAGACACCCAATGAGGGTCGTAACAAAGAGTGTGGGAAAAGGTTTTTGGGTGGAAAGGAAAAGACAATGAATCAAAGTGAGAAGGCCAAGAGATTATGCAGGTCTTGTAACCAACGAGGGACTCATGACAAGCGTAACTGTCCCTTAAAGGATAACAATTAGATTTGATTTTTTATTTTTTTGGATAACAATTAGATTTGATTTACACTAGATGATCATCATATAGTTCAATTTAAATATTACACTTCAATTTGAATATCAAGTAGTTATGAGTTTTTTTTTACTGGTGAAGGTATTTTCTACAATTGTAGGTTATCTGTTGTACACAATACTTATTGTTTACTAACTAATTGTCTACACTAGATAAATAGCTAGTGTAGACATATGTGCTTGTGTACACTGTCTAATTATCCAGTGTACACATGTATATTGTCAGCATTACAGTTATTTATTATTTTACCCATGCTAATTAACTAGGCCAAGGCCTTGACCTTGGTTACTGCTTGACCTTGGCCTTGTGTAAACTGTCTAATTAGATAGTGTACACATACTAATTAGTTATATCAATGCCTTGAGCCTGGGTACTCCTTGGCCTTGGCCATGTTTACACTAGTTAATTCATGCTAATTAACTAGGTATTTTCCTTATATACAGTAGATAATATCTATTGTATACAGTAGATATTGCATTTTGTTGTTCCAGGATACTTATTCACTTGTATATAGTAACTATTTAGATACTGTATAGAAACATAGTTTTGTTATTTCCCTTGTACACAGTAGCTATCTAGCTACTGTATACAAGCATAATTACTCTTTTAATTAAAAGTTCAATAACTATACAATAGCTAATTAGCTACTGTATACAAGTATAATTACTCTTTTAATTCAAAGTCCAATAACTATACAATAGCTAATTATATACAGTGCTAAAAAATAATTTTCTAGTGTACACAGGTGTTGTTCTTGTATACAGTAGATATTATCTACTGTATAGCAACTATAAAGCTTTAAATTTTGGTTGTTGAAAATCTTTTATTGCAGTCTGTGTTTCTTTATTGTGTGGTTGGTATGGTCAAAATAACTACTGTATACAAGTAGGCATTCATGGCCTTTGGCTACGCCAAGGCCTCATCCTTGGCCTTGGCAGAGGCCAAGGCCTTGGCCTTGGCCTCGTCCTCGGCCTCGTCATTGGATGTGGCATTGGATTTTATACAGTAATTACTTAGTTATCATGACAAGCGTAATTGTCCGTTATAAAACAAGGATGATGATTAGATTTAGATTTAATAAATAATTTGCTTATAATTATTTTTTTTGGATGATAATTTTTTTTTGATCTGTTCTAGATGTTCATTCATTATTCAATCCAATTGGAAAAATTTAACTGTGTATTTCATGGCATTGGCTACGCCAAGGCCTCGTCCTTAGCCTTGGCCGAGGCCAAGGCCGAGGCCTCATCCTCGGCCTTAGCCTCGGTGTCGACCTTGGATGTTGTATTGAATTTTTATACAGTAGTTAATTAGTTAGTGTAAAGAAGTGATTTTTGAATTTTAAACTTGTATACAGTGGCTAAATAGCTACTGTATACAAGTGCATTTTTGCAATTAAACACAAATTTGAGAACCAAATTAAATGAGAACCATAGGAACAATTATCAGCCATTGAATTAGAAAACAATCAACGTTCCAGATCTGTTCATCATCAAAGACCGTTCGGTTGCAATTTTGCAATTAAACACAAATTTGAGGGTGACGTTTAAACCAACACCCCGCTCATTTAGCGTCGTCCTTCACACACAAACACCAAAAACAGACACTAGGGCTTCAACAGAAAAAACCCTAGGGCTCCGACGAAATCAAAATCAACTGCGATGACCGAAACAAGACGCTCTCGTAGACTACCATTAGCAGCAATGCAAAAAAAAAAAAGAAAAGAAAGAGAAGTTGTATTAGCTTCAGATATCAAAGAAACTCCAACTCAAGGTACTTCTAGGAATCTACTTGTTTGCCAACACTATCTTGAATCTGAATTTGACAAAGAGGATGCCGCTGGTCCTTCTTCTTCAATATCAAAGAAACTCCAACTCAAGGTACTTCTAGGAATTTCAAGTTTCTATGTAAAACTTGTGTACACTATCTAATTAGACAGTGTACACTATCTAATTAGACAGTTTACACTGTGGAATTGGCCCTGTGTACACTATCTAATTAGATAGTGTACACTATCTAATTAGAAAAAGTGTACACTAAGTTGTGGAAATGGCATTGTCTACACTATCTAATTAGACAGTGTACACTAAGTTGTGGAATTGCCCTTGTCTACACTATCTAATTAGACAGTGTACACTATCTAATTACACTTAAAATAAGTAGCTAGTGTATACAAGTTGATTGTTGATCAATGCACTTGTTTACATTAATAAATAGCTAGTGTATTCAAGTTGATTGTTGAACAATGCACTTGTATACAGTAGCTATTTAGCCACTGTATACAAGTTCAAAATTCAAGTTGATTGTTGAACAATGCACTTGTATACAGTAGCTATTTAGCCACTGTATACAAGTTCAAAATTCAAAATTCCACAACTTAGTGTGGAATTGCCCTTGTCTACACTATCTAATTAGACAGTGTACACTATCTAATTAGAAAAGTATACACTTCCAAGGCAAAGTCCAATGATAAGGCCTTGGCATGTCCAAGGCCGAGGACAAGGCCAATTATACAGTGTTCAAAAATTCACTTATTACTAGTATCTATAGCAATTGTAAACAAGTTTGAATTTCAAGTTGCTATGTAAAACTTGTGTACACTATCTAATTATACAGTGTATTCTTTCTTGATCCATAAGCCTTGCAATAAGAAGGCATCAAAGCCAACACCCAACAAGAAGGAATCTCCCGACAAGAAAGAGAGGAAATCAAGAAAAATAGTTTCAAAATATGACTACCAAACTTCAAGAATAAGAGGCAAATCACAAAGATTGGTTGAAGCTGTCGACGCATTATTTCCTCCTCAAATTCAGTGGTTAGAGTCTAACGGGCTAAAAACACTTCTTCACTTCAAAATCACAAGTCTAACTCACAGAATAGGTTACTATTTCATCAAAAACTACAACCACAATGATGACGTAATAACCTTAAATAATGGAGACACGCTTTCTGTGACAGAGGAGGAGGTAGAACGCATTTTGGGTCTACCAAGGGGTGAGAGAAAAATAGAGTTTCCCCTTAAAGATAGAAAGGTTATAAATCCTAGGGAGACAGAGTAGAGGGCACAGTTTTCCAATGATAAAGAAGTGACCCAGCCATGGTTAATCCCCCCCATTAGCATTGTGAAAAAAATTAAGGGGAGCGAGGATGCGAATGGTTTGTTCAAGATGAATTTCATGATCATGATGTCAAATGTATTGATAGCACAACATGCAAATAGCTTTGTTAGTCAAGAATTGCTTGATTCCAATGTTGACTTCAATGAATGATCACAATACAATTGGTGTGCATATGTCATTAATCAACTGAAGCTTGCAAGGCTTAGATGGAAAGAAAACAGCTATTTTACTGGATCGCTGGCATTTCTAATTGTAAGTGCTTGACTTGAATTATCTTATTTCTTTATAGTTGCTCTCTTATTGAGTCTAACATATGTTGATTGTTTTCTTTATAGTTGCTTTACCTTGATCGTGTGGAACAATAAGGTGCTCCTGTTGTTAGAAGAACTTGCCCTGCATATCAAGCATGGACTACCGAACTGATGACACAGAGGGAAAATTTTGAAATGGAAAAAGATTTGATAGGAAAGGGTAAAGTACGGGAGATTAACCTTGATCATAGCCAAGAAGACCAACAACAAGAACAGCCCCAACAACAAGAGGTAAAATATTTACACTTATATACATTAGCTACTTATCTACTGTGTATAAAGTCTATTGATCATTATTGACAAGTGAATTTTTTTTCTCAGTAAATCTATTGAAATTCAATCCACAATTCTCTTAAATATTTTAGGACAATATCAAGAATCTTGAAATTTGTGCTGAAAACTTGAAGCATGGACTGGTTGAATATAACAAAGCCCTTAATACTTGTCTTGCAACGGGCCTAGAGGATAAGCGTATTCTCCATATCAACCTAGCAGTACAAGAGTTTGTTAAGAAGCAAGCCAGCTGACAAATTGTAGTATTATTTTGTTATGATGGATACATTTTTATTTTTAACAAATGTTTCTATTTTGTCCGAACAAATTGTATTATTTTGTTATGATATATAGTTATCTCATTGTTTACCAACTAATTGTCTAAACTGTGTAATTGGCCTTGTCTACACTATCTAATTAGACAGTGTACACTATCTAATTAGAAAAAGTGTACACTAAGTTGTGGAATTGGCCTTGTCTACACTATCTAATTAGACAATGTACACTATCTAATTATAAAAGTGTGCATTAAGTTGTGGAAATAGCATTGTCTACACTATCTGATTAGACAGTGTACACTAAGTTGTGGAATCGCCCCTGTCTACACTATCAAATTAGGCAGTGTACACATGGATACTGTATTTCAATATAGAGTATTATTTTTTGAAAGAATATATAGTATTATTTAAAAAAACAAAAATAAATATAAAATTATGTACATGCAACTGTAAACAAGTTTGAATTTCAAGTTGCTATGTAAAACTTGTCTACACTATCTAATTAGACAGTGTACACTATCTAATTATAAAAGTGTACATTAAGTTGTGGAAATAGCATTGTCTACACTATCTAATTAGACAGTGTACACTAAGTTAGGAAGCAAGCCAGCTGACAAATTGTAGTATTATTTTGTTATGTTGGATACATTTTTATTTTTAACAAATGTTTCTATTTTGTCCGAACAAATTGTATTATTTTGTTATGATATATAGTTATCTCATTGTTCACCAACTAAACTGTGTAATTGGCCTTGTCTACAGTATCTAATTAGACAGTGTACACTATCTAATTATAAAAGTGTATGTTAAGTTGTGGAAATAGCATTGTCTACACTATCTAATTAGACAGTGTACACTAAGTTGTGATTGCCCTTGTCTACACTATCTAATTAGACAGTGTACACTTTCTAATTAGAAAAGTATACTTCCAAGGCAAAGTCCAACGACCAGGCCTTGGCATGTCCAAGGCCGAGGACAAGGCCAAGGCCTTGACGTGGCCGAGGCCTTGGCGTAGCCAAGGCCATGAAATTCAAGTTGATTGTTCAAAAATTCACTTATTACTAGTATCTATAGCAACTATAAACAAGTTTGAATTTCAAGTTGGTATGTAAAACTTGTGTACACTATCTAATTATACAATGTACACTGGCTAATTAGAAAGTGTACACTATCTAATTAGCATGTCTACACTATCTAATTAGAAAGTGTACACTATCAAATTAGGCAGTGTACACATGGCTACTATATTTCAATATAGAGTATTTTTTTTGAAAGAATATACAGTATTATTTAAAAAAAACAAAAATGAATATAAAATTACGTACATGCAACTGTAAACAAGTTTGAATTTCAAGTTGCTATGTAAAACTTGTGTACACTATCTAATTATACAGTGTACACTAGCTAATTAGAAAGTATACACTATCTAATTAGATAGTGTACACTATCTAATTAGACAGCTTACACTGTGGAATTGGCCTTGTGTACACTGGCTAATTAGAAAGTATACACTATCTAATTAGAAAGTATACACTATCAAATTAGGCAGTGTAAACATGGCTACTGTATTTCAATATAGAGTAGTATTATTTAAAAAAACAAAAATAAATATAAAATTATGTACATGTATACATTTGCTAAAGAGCTAATGTATACACGTTTATTGATTGAATAATATTAGTAATACTGCCATCATCCGTTAAGGGCAAAGTAGTAAACTCGATAATTGCTCGTATTAGAATCCTCTGCTCTTCAACCGTTGCACACAAAAACTACAACACACACATTGAAACTCAATTGACAATCGAGAATCAAAACCCTAACATTTCTCTCTCCGTCAAAACAAGCACGAGTTCTTCTCAGAAACGATTACATACCTTCAAAATCATCTTCCATGGCTTCCGGGTCTAATGCTACAAAAAGGAATGACGATTGCGTTCAACAAGGTAAAATTTCACTACTGCTCTTTCATTTTCTCTTACTACTATCCATTTTCTCAACATAAATTATGAAGTGGGACAATATTTAATATAATAAATTTTGTTTACAAATAATATAATAAACCATGTACACTTCCAAGGCAAAGTTCAAGGACAAGGCCTTGACATGGCCGAGGCTGAGGTCGAGGCCATGGCCGAGACCGAGGCTGAGGACAAGGCCAAGGCTGAGGCCTTGGCATGTCTACACTATCTAATTAGACAGTATACACATGGCAATGTACTTGGCTTAGCCAAGGAATAGCCAAAGTAAATATTACACTAGCAATGCAAGCACTCTTGTAAAAAGACATTATGATTCCATAGTAGGATAATAAACCACTCTTCTATTTTTTAAGATAACCAATATTCAATTTTCTAAAAATTGGTTAATGTATAAAAGAAATTTATAAAAGACATTTATAAAACATTATCTAATTGGTTAATGTATTTCAATAGAATCATGTACAGCTATATTATCAAAGAAGACAACACCAACAAGAGCATCATGTACAGCTTTAGTACCAGCTGCAATTGCAATAAGAGCAGGTAAAAATTCAAATGATTTAAATTTTCTAAGAATAGTACACTTGTTTTTAATGAAACTATTGATATGAAAACTCTAAAATATATATCACCAATTATAAATGTACTAAAAATGTTCTTCATATTATATTCAGTACATACATCATCAGAAGACGAACCAACGCTAAGCCAATGGAGACAAAAAGTTCGAAAATCAAGCAAGCAACAGGAGGGTTCTTCAGAAATAGTTCCTGGTAAAAGAAAATTTTCTAATGAACCTGAAACAAGGGACGAAGATAATGCTGCCCCTTCTTCTTCACCTTCTAAAAGACTACGTCTCCAGGTATTAGCTCAATATATTAAGGCTAGTGTTACAAAATTTACTTGTATAAATACTCGAGTTGTGATGTTTTGAAGATATAGATTATTGAATATAACATATGTTTGTTTGTTTGTTAAAATAATTAATTTATTGCTGAACAATTCACTTGTTTACATTACTAAAATAGTAAGTGTATTGAAGTGTATTCTTGAATAATGCACTTAATTATAGTAGCTATTTAGCCAGTGTATACCTGTTGATTGTTGAACAATGTACTTATTTACAATAGCTATTTAGCTAGTGTATACATGTTGATTGTTTAACAATGCACTTGTTTACAGTTTCTATTTAGCCACTGTATACAAGTTTAAATTGTTCAATAATGCACCTATTTACACTAGTATACAGTACTAAGTAGATTGTTTAACAATGCACTTTTTTATCATATGCATTAATATATTGGTAGCAATTAGTGTACATTAGTATATTGGTATCAATATACACTAGTATATAGTACTAAGTAGATGGTGTATACAAGTATATTTGTAGCAATATACACTTGTATACATTAACTAAGTAACTAACTAAAATACCTATTGTACCTACTGTATCCAATTGTTATACGCAAAGTTGACTGGTTTTTATCTTATATGCAGGTCCCAGTAAGCCTCCCAAAAGGAAGGCAACAAAATTAACCAAAAACAAGAAACAAATATCGGTCCCATCTCCCCAAAAAAAGAAGAGGAAGCCAAGGCCGGCACTACTTTCCGAACACAACTTTCCAATATCGCGAATCAGAGGCAGCCCAAAGAGATTAATTGAAGCTGTTGCCGCTCAATCTCCTTCTCAAATTCGTTGGTTACAGTCAAGCGGACTACAGGCTATTTTTGACTTCAAAATAACCGCTCTACAACATAGGATAGGATAATACGTTATCAAAAACTACAACCACATTGATAACGTAGTAACCTTAGAAAATGGAAATGAGATATCTGTTACTGAGGAGGAGGTGGAGCGGATTTTGGGCCTGCCAAGGGGTGAGAAGGCCATAGAAATTTCCCCTACAATAAGGCTTGAAAGGAATGAAAGGGAGACAATATGGAGAGATCAATTTAACAACGGTGATGAAGTAAAACAACCTTGGAATATCTCCCCCAATGTCATCCTGAAGAAAATTGTGGCAAGTCAAGAGGTGGATGATTTATTGAAAATGAACTTTGTCATCATCATGTCCAATGTCCTGATAGCACCTCAGACAAGCAGTTTTGTTTGTCAAGAATTGCTGAGTTCAAATCTAAACTTCAATGAATGCGCACAATACAACTGGTGTGCGTATCTCATTAAACGTCTAAAGAAGGCGAGGGCTGATTGGACAGATGAAGCATTTTTTAATGGATCACTGGCATTCCTGATTGTAAGTTCTTAATTTATCTTTGCTAATGAATCTTTGTTAAATAATTAATATTATGAATTCACTAATTGAATATAACATATGTTTGTTTGTTTTCTTTATAGTTTCTATATATGGATCGAGTGCAGCAAGAAGATGCAGTTGTTGTTGAAAGGAGTTCCCCTGTCTACGAAGCATGAACTATGGAAATCTTGTCACAAAGAGAAGTGTATGAAATGAAAAACATGCTGATAGGAAAAGGGGCTGTGCATGATAACATAGTACAAGAAGAAGATAAAGAGCAACAGCCGGAACTTCAACAACAACAGCCGGAAGATCAACAACAGCTACAACAACAAGAAGAGGTAAAATTTTGTTTCTATATAGTAGCTATTGTATAGTTATTTCACTTTGAATTAAAATTGTAATTATACTTGTATACAATAGCTAAGTAGCTAATGTATACAAGTGAAATAACAAAACTATGTTTCTATATAGTATCTAAATAGCTACTATATACAAGTGAATATGTATCCTGAAACAACAAAAAGCAATATCTACTGTATACATTAAATAATAGATAATATATACTGTATACAGTAGATATTATCTACTGTTAACAAGAAAAATACCTGGAAACAAGTGCACTAGAAATGCACTTATTTACATTAGCTATTTAGCTACTGTAAACAAGAATGTATTTCAACTTGCTATGCATACATTACTAAGTAGCTAGTGTAAACAAGTTGATTGTTGAGAAATTCACTTGATTACAGTAACTATTTAGCCATTGTATACAAGTTAATTGTTGAGAAATGCACTTGATTACATTAATAAATAGCTAGTGTATTCAAGTTGATTGTTGAACAATGCACTTGTATACAGTAGCTGTTTAGCCACTGTATACAAGTTCAAAATTCAAAATTCACTTCTTTTCACTAACTAATTAACTACTGTATAAAAATCCAATACAACATCCAAGGTGGACGCCAAGGGAGAGGCCGAGGATGAGGCCGAGGCCTTGGCCTCGGCCAAGGCCAAGGACGAGGCCTTGGCATAGCCAAGGCCATGAATTTCAAGTTGATTGTTCAAATATGCATTTGCTTACAGTAGCTATAGCTAATGTAAACAAGTTTGAATTTCAAGTTGATTGTTCAAAAATGCACTTGTTGGACAATGCACTTGTGTACAGTAGCTATTTAGTCACTGTATACCAGTTTAAAATAAAACTAATCACTTCCTTACTATCCATTTTCCAATAGTTAAATAGAAACTGTACATAAGTAATTACTGAAATTATATGCACACTTGATTTAAAATATTTCAGGAAAATGCTCCTGCCAAGGATTTTGAGATTTATGCTGAAGATCAACAACCGGAAGATCAATAACAACAGCCAGATCATCAACAAGAACAGCTACAACAACAAGAAGAGGTAAAATTTTGTTTACAAATAATATAATAAACTATATAGCTGGTGTATTCAAGTTGATTGTTGAACAATGCACTTGTGTACAGTTGCTATTTAGTCACTGTATACAAGTTTAAAATTCTAAAATCACTGCCTTTTTATCCATTTCAAACATGCATCTATATACAATAGTTAAATAGAAACTGTACACAAGTATAATACTGAAATTATATGCACACTTGTTTTAAAATATTTCAGGAAAATGATCCTTTCAAGGATCTTGAGATTTGTGCTGAACAGCTAAAACATGCAATGGCTATCTACTACAAAAACTATAGTATTTGTGCTTCAATGAACACAGATGCCGAGCGTGTGCTAGAAATCAATAATTCAATCATTTAGCTACACGACTCTCACTGTTTCATGCCAATACAACTGTGGATGCTACAACAATCATTCCAACTCATTCACAATCTCAACCTGACGAAACCGAATCAATCACAATTTCACAGTGTGATTTGCTATCACAACATGCGAAGGAGACACAATGTCAAAACTTTCCACCACAGCTCACACCAATATCTCCTCAAAACTCTCCACTACAGCTCACACCAATCATTCAATACTCACAACAAAAGGCAATAATTGACAGTGAGATTTTGCCTACACAAGAGCTTGAATCTCCTCATGTGACTCCACGTCTCAGCAGTCAGGAGCCCGATAGTCAATTTTTTAGAGAAGTTGACAATTTTGCGAATTCTTTCTTAATGAAAACAGCAACTGCAAAACAACAATCAAATCAGACAAGAATAGATACATTTGATGATGTTGTCACAATTGCATCTGAAGCTGTAAATTTCGTTATGACTGAGATCGGGAAGGAGTTGGAGAGTGAGAGGGAGTTGGAGCCGGAAAAAGAGAATGAGAAGGTGATGGAGCCAGCAATTAAGAAGAAGAAGAATAGAGGTGCGACTACCCCAAGTTTTGACTTGTTGATAAGCTTCGAAGAGAACGAAATGCATGTTTTAGAAAAGCGTCAAAAAGAATCTTCCTTTTTCTTGAAATCTCCTTTCAAACAAAGGGTAGTTGATATGTAAACTACATCATCGCCTACTGAAGAAATGGCTCTCTACGACTGGATTAATGGAAATGAAGCTGATCCTGATTTGTAAGTATTTTAATACATACTAATAATAAAAGTTAAAATTAAATGATACACTTGTATACAGTAGCTATTTACCTACTGTCTACAATACTATTTTTTATCACATCCTGCTTGTAGCTAATTAGCTGCTGTATACAAGTTCATTGTCCACCAAATTAAACTTGTTACCACAAGCTAATTGGCTACTGTACACCAGAGTAATTTTAAACATACTCATTATATTTTCCCCCCTAATCAATTTTTCCTACTCAATCTTTTCTACAGATTTTTCATTTACCAATCAGACAGTGTATATGGTGCTTTTGATAATTTCAAGACCATGACTACTGATGAAGAAATAGAATTACATGTACTCACTGTTTGGTGTGATATCCTCAATGATTTTGAGAGATACAAGTCTGAAGAAGCACCATTACGTCTCTTCTGTGGTCCACATGTATTGGTAATATATCCAATTAAAATTTCATCTCACTTTCTTTCATATCTATTACAATAACACTAACTAACAATTTTTTGTAACATCAATAAAAATATTACAGAATTTCAGTGCAAAGATTCCAGTAGAAAGTAAGTATGATGACTTTGCTTCTGAGATAGACAAGCTGCTGGAAAAGAAACCAAAAATACACTTTGATGATTATGACATGGTAATTAAACCTGCACAACTACCTTGTATTAAAGTTTTATCTATCAAAAAATACACACACTCATATTATATTTATTTATTTGTTTACTTTTATCTCAAGTATTCTTCACGATCCATGCTCATCAACACTACTACATTCTTGTGTTTGATTTCAAAGCCAAATGTTTTGATATCATTGACAATTGTGCTAAAGGAAATATGTCAAAAATATAAAGACCCTGTACAACAACTGGTATGCGTATTTTTAAATTTTTATAAATTATTTAAGCATAGCATTATAAAATGCCTCCCAAGGTAGGTGCTCAAATGAGAACAATAACAAAATGAGAACCGTGAGAACCACTTGTATACACTTGTTTACCGTAGATAATTAGCTACTGTATACATATACAGTCTACTGTATACATATACAGTCTACTGTATATGTATACATTAGTTAAGTGTCTACTGTATACAAGTGTATAACCACACATATACACTTGTATACACTAGCTAAGTATCTACTGTATACAACTGTATACAAGTGGTTCTCACGGTTCTCATTTTAAACGGTTCTCATTGGAGCGTAACCCTAGATTTCTTTCTAAAATTAAAGTTATACCACTAATAAAATATTACTTGAATGTTAATTTTCTGCAGTGCAAACTTTTTTCAAGATACTTGAAAGCCCATAACTACAAATTGGGGTTAATATTAATGGAATACGCACTGTACGGAAACATATGAAATGACGCACAAAGGATAATGACAAGGACTGTGGCATATTTGTCTTACGTCATCTAGAAATGTACAAGGGCAGTAAAGCTAAAGAATGGATTACAAATCTGAAGGAAGAGGGTATAAGTATATTTTTTAAGAATTTTCTATTTTGAACTATACATGTGTAAAGTAGCTATTGTATATATAAACATAGACGATACAAACTACTTTCTAACTTTTTTTCTTTTCCTTTTCAACAGCCTGAACAACTCAAACAGCTTACCAAGCTAAGAAAATGATATTTGTATATGATGCTTACATATCCCATCAATAAACACAGATTCGAATTTGTTAAGGCAGCTATGGCATATTCTGACAAGAAAAGGAAAGAGAAGAAGACACAAGCATCAAAAATTATCAATAGTCTTGTATAATGCTGTTATATTGAATACTTTTTTAAATCTGATTATGTTTTTGTTTTTTTGAATTCTTGAAGGTCTAAATAGTTACTTTGAAGGTGTGAATATAGTTTTTGTTTATGGTATTGTTGAACAAGTGTCTATCAATAGACACTTAGCCAGTGTATAAATGTTGTTGATTGTTGAACAGTGCAATTGTTTACAGTAGCTATTTAGCCAGTGTATATATGTTGATTGTTTAAAATTCAAAAATTACTTCTTTACATTAACTAAGTAGGTACTGTATAAAACTCCAAGGCCAAGGCCGATGGCCTTGGCTACGCCAAGGCCATGACTTTGCCCAATGACAAGGCCACTGTATACAAGTTGATTGTTGAACAATGTACTTGTTTACAGTAGCTATTTAGCCACTGTATAGAAGTTTATAATTGAACAATGCACTTGTTTACAGTAGCTATTTAGCCAGCGTATACCAGTTGATTGTTGATCAATGCACTTGTTTACAATAGATATTTAGCAACTTGTAATATGTATCCTGAAATAACAAAATGCAACCCATAATGAAAATAAAAAACATAAAATTAGTAATTAACAGATAACATGCATAATATTCATTACATCATCTATATTACAATACATCAAACACAACAATATTAACAGTAGCTATTTAGCTACTGGATTGAACAATGCACTTGTTTACAGTAGCTATTTAGCCACTGTATACAAGTTGATTATTGAACAATGCACTTGTTTACAGTAGCTATTTAGCCACTGTATACCAGTTGATATGGAACAATGCACTTGCTTACAATAGATATTTAGCAACTATATACAAGTTTAAAGTTCAAAAATAACTACTATATACAACTCCAACGCCAAGGCCATGAATTTGCCCAATGACAAGGCTTTGGCTATGCCAAGGCAAATGCAATTGTATACAGTACTTAAATAGCTATTGTATACAAATGAATATGTATCTTGAAATTACAAAATGCAACCCATAATGAAAATAAAAAAACATAATATTAATAATTAACAGATAACATGCATAATATTAATTACATCATTTTCAAATAGTTAAATAGAAACTGTATACAAGTTATTGCTGAACAATGCACTTATTTACAGTAGTTATTTAGCCACTGTATTCATGTGTATTATTGAACAATTCACTTGTTTACAGTAGCTATTTAGCCACTATATTACAATACATCAAACAAAACAATATTAAAAACAGAATTTACTACCACTAAACACTACCACTACCACTTGAACCATCATCGCCAACGTTCTCATTCAATTTGTTTTTTTGGATCATATTCATTCAAAATACACTCCAAATACATTTCTAATGCATTGTGGTGAATCCTAGCAGCTTCATCAATATTGTGAAGGTTGCCAAACTCGTGAGCATGATTGACTATTCCCACGTAATCCTTATCCCTACAATTCCGTCACTTACATGGCTCCAATGGACAACGAAATGTGGGAGTTTCATTTCCAGAAGAAGGCTGTAAAACAACAAGATGACCATAGAGGAATTTTTGGTAGCACACCATGTATATTTTCCAACTTTTGTCATCATTTGAATCTCCCAAAGTTGGCTCACTAGAATTTTCCTTGCCTTTGTTCATCATGTAAATAATAATAAAAATAAAAAGACAATATAAATTATTAAAGGTAGAATTTCTCTTGAACTTGATATATATAAATTTATGTACACTACAAACTTATCAACTATACACATTTATTACTCTTGGAATTCAATGTACACATTTATCAACTGTACACAAAGACTTTTTCGGGCTTTTCAAAAAAGCATTCAAACTTACCATTAGAGACAAACTTATTACTATTTCACCGTTCAAATTCCAACCCAATTCAATGCACTTACCTAATGGCTTGGAAAGCACTTATGAACAATACAAACTTATTTACTGTACACATTTATTACTCTTGAAGGAGGTATAATCCACAGAATATACTTCCTCAATAAATATAATATCACTATAAATAAGGAATGAACCTTTAAATATTATGTTATTTTTAAGTTTTAAATCTCTACTAATTCTGTATTTACAATTTATTTTACTTTTAATACACAACTATATAGTACATAAGTAGCTATTGTATAGTTATAGCACTTTGAATTAAAAAGTTAATTATACTTGTATACAATAGCTAACTAGCTACTGTATACAAGTGAAATAACAAAAATATGTTTCTATACAGTATCTAACTAGCTACTGTATACAAGTGAATATGTATCCTGAAACAACAAAAAGCAATATCTACTGTATACATTAAATAATAGATAATATATACTATATACAATAGATATTATCTACTGTATACATTGTTGTTATTAGTCCTTCATTGGTATCAGAGCCAATAGGTTTGTGCTCCCAATGAACTTGTATACAGTGGCTAAATAGCAACTGTAAACAAGTGCATTTTTGAATAATTTAAACTTGTATACAGTGGCTAAATAGCTACTGTATACAAGTACATTGTTCATCAATACACTTCAATACACTGGCTAAATAGCTACAATAAACAAGAAAAATACCTGGAAACAAGTGCACTAGAAATGCACTTGTTTACATTAGTTATTTAGCTACTGTAAACAAGAATGTATTTCAACTTGCTATGCATACATTACTAAGTAGCTAGTGTAAACAAGTTTGAATTGTTTAAACTTGTTTACAGTAACTATTTAGCCATTGTATACAAGTTGATTGTTGAGCAATGCACTTGTTTACATTAATAAATAGCTAGTATATTCAAGTTGATTGTTGAACAATGCGCTTGTATACAATAGCTATTTAGCCACTGTATACAAGTTCAAAATTCAAGTTGATTGTTGAACAATGCACTTGTTTACAGTAACTATTTAGCCATTGTATAAGTTGATTGTTGAGCAATGCACTTGTTTACATTAATAAATAGCTAGTGTATTCAAGTTGATTGTTGAACAATGCACTTGTACACAGTAGCTATTTAGCCACTGTATACAAGTTAAAAATTTTAAAATCACTTCTTTACACTAACTAATTAACTACTGTATAAAAATCCAATACAACATCCAAGGTGGACGCCGAGTGCAAGGCCGAGGATGAGGCCGCCAAGGACGAGGCCTTGGCATAGCCAATGCCATGAATTTCAAGTTGATTGTTCAAATATGCATTTGCTTACAGTAGCTATAGCTAATGTAAACAAGTTTGAATTTCAAGTTGATTGTTCAAAAATGCACTTATTTACAGTAGCTATTTAGCCACTGTAACTAAGATACAAGTCAAATATTGAAATACACAATTGTATACATTAGCTAAACTGTGTACTGTATACAAGTGCACTATCCAATGAAATACACTGTTAAAGTTTTGTAACTTGATTGAATAATGAATGAACATCTAGAACACATCCAAAAAAATTATCATCCAAAAAAAATAATTATAAGCAAATTATTTATTATATTTAAATCTGATCATCATCCTTTTTTAATAACGGACAATTACGCTTGTCATGATTCCCCTTTTGGTTACATGACCTGCATAATCTCTTAACAAAACTATGTTTCATATTTGCCTTCGTATCTTATGATTTGTGGAACAATATATTCGAAAACGTTGAATTTGGTTGTGTAGATCTCGAGTTATTGTAATTTTAAGTTTTGAAAATTGTGAATTTTTCGAATGTTCATAGCTGTTTTTGACACTGTTAAATTCAGATCTAAAGAAAAGTATATTATACAGTAGATATTGTGTATACACTAGCTATTTAGCTAGTGTATACAAGTATATTATTCGTTAAAAAAAAACTACAAACAAACCAACCACACAACACATAAAAAAATTATTCACTCATGCTCTCCATAAACTTAGAGAGTGCAGAGTGCGAGAACATATCATGTTCTCTATAAGCTTTAGTTGCCCCACGATCCTTGGTATGCAACAGAAGAGAATCCCAACTCCATGTTGATTTCCTGCTGTTCTTAAGGTCGCAGAATGGGCAGTGAAGTTCATATGAACTGTTCCACAAACTATAATATCCCTCCTTAATATCTTCTAAGAAACCTTAAAAATTTTTTAGCAGCTCTTTCTGCTGAAGAATCTTCAACCTCTTGCTTAGACTTTACTGAACTACTCATATCAACCTATTGTTATCTTTTCAGATGAAGTTTAGAAATAAAAAAGTATTGAAGTTCTCAATTATTCATACAGATAAATGGAGTTAACTATTGAATCTGTGTGGTAACAGTTGAAATTTGGCACTACTGCTTATGGACACGTGTCCATGTAACAACATTAGCCAAGTGCTTTCAATTGGGTTGGAATTTGAATGGTGAAATAGTGATAAGTCTGTCTTTAATGGTATCATTGAATGCTTTTTCGAAAAGCCTGAAAAAGTCTGAATTTTGGTAAGATTTCATTTAACTTATTGGCAGTACTGAAATTGTATACTTGAGGACACTGGTTAATATTTACACTTGTATAAATGGAGTTAACTATTGAATCCGTGTGGTAACAGTTGAAATTTGGCACTACTGCTTATGGACATGTGTCCATGTAACAGTTGAATTTTGGCAATACTGCTTATGGACATGTGTCCATGGAACAGCACCGGGCATTGTTCAACAATAACTTGTATACAGTAGCTAAATAGCAACTATAAACAAGTGCATTATTCAACAATACACCTCAAAACACTGGCTAAATAGCTACTGTAAACAATTGAATTGTTCAACAATCAACGTAGCCAAGGCATGGCCTTGGCCTTGGAGTTATATGCAGTAGTTTAGTTACTTAGTTAATGTAAAGAAGTGATTCTAAAATTTCAAACATGTATACAGTGGCTAAATAGAAAATGTAAACAAGTGCATTTTTGAATAATTTAAACTTGTATACAGTGGCTAAATAGCTATTGTATACAAGTACATTGTTCATCAATACACTTCAATACACTGGCTAAATAGCTACTATAAACAAGAAAAATACCTGGAAACAAGTGCACTAGAAATGCACTTGTTTACATTAGCTATTTAGCTACTGTAAACAAGAATATATTTCAACTTGCTATGCATACATTACTAAGTAGCTAGTGTAAACAAGTTTGAATTGTTTAAACTTATTTACAGTAACTATTTAGCCATTGTATACAAGTTGATTGTTGAGCAATGCACTTGTTTACATTAATAAATAGCCAGTGTATTCAAGTTAATTGTTGAACAATGCACTTATATACAGTAGCTATTTAGCCACTGTATACAAGTTCAAAATTCAAGTTGATTGTTGAACAATGAGCTTGTTTACAGTAACTATTTTGCCATTGTATACAAGTAGATTTTTGAGCAATGCACTTGTTACATTAATAAATAGCTAGTGTATTCAAGTTGATTGTTGAACAATGCACTTGTATACAGTAGCTATTTAGCCACTATATACAAGTTAAAAACTCAAAAATCACTTCTTTACACTAACTAATTAACTACTGTATAAAAATCCAATACAACATCCAAGGTGGACGCCGAGGGTAAGGCCGAGGCCTTGGCCTCGGCCAAGGCCAAGGACGAGGCCTTGGCGTAGCCAAGGCCATGAATTTCAAGTTGATTGTTCAAATATGCATTTGTTTACAGTAGCTATAGCTAATGTAAACAAGTTTGAATTTCAAGTTGATTGTTCAAAAATGCACTTGTTTACATTAGCTATTTAGCCACTGTAACTAAGATAAAAGACCAGGATAAATGCCTACTTGTATACAATATATATTTAGCTAATGTGTACAAGTCAAATATTGAAATACACAATTGTATACATTAGCTAAACTGTGCATTGTATACAAGTGCACTATCCAATGAAATACACAGTCAAAGTATTGCAACTGGATTGAATAATGAATGAACATCTAGAACACATCCAAAAAAATTATCATCCAAAAAAATAATTATAAGCAACTTATTTATTATATTTAAATCTGATCATCATCCTTGTTTAATAACGGACAATTACGCTTGTGTAAGTACCCAAATCTGGCTCATGCCTCCCGGTTAAGTTTTCCGGCAATTTCCCGGACTTTCCTAAAGTCCGGGAGCAATTCCGTAACTGTTCCGAACCTTCCAAGGGATGAAGGGACTGATTTAAAATAAAAGAGCACGTTTTTCTTGTATTTGGAATCCTTCCAGAATTGCCACCTTGCATGATTCTAGAAACATGCTGAGTCATACAGGATAATGCCGCACGGCTGCATTAGGAGAAGATTCCTAGCCGCACGGCCTCATTAGCCTTATCCAGACTGCCTATAAATAGAGCCCTCCTCTACCCATTTTAGACACCAACAACAGACCATATTCAGTATCAAAAGCTCTGTTCAAGCCCTGCTGCGAAAATCCAAGACGTTGAAGAGTGCCAAGAAGCCACCTCCCTCCTCCTTGAAGCCTTCCAAGTTGGTCCATCCACTAGGCAAGATCCAAAGAAGAAGCGGTCACCACCATTGGTAACCTCTCACCCCTTTTCCTTGCATTATGCTTGTTTATGTGATATATTTGCTCATTGCATTCATATATTACTATTATCTTGCTTGGGACTTGGTATTTGTTGTTAAAGATCCTATCTTTATTCATATAAATCATACCCCCTCCCCCTTTGCATCCTTTGCATGAAATAAGCATTCTTTGCCCATAAAAATGTAATCTTTGAGTTAAAGGTGCATCCTTTGCACCTAAAACCCCCTTTTTTAGATAAAAATTATATCTTTATGCATCATTTGCATATAAAAATATAATCTTTATATTCAAATTGCATCCTTTGCACTCTAAAACTCATTTTCACACATAAAAATGCATTCTTTGCATTAAAGAACATTTCTTTGCATCAAAAATGCATCCTTTGCATTAAAGATCATTTCTTTGCATCAAAAATGCATCCTTTACATTAAAGATCATTTCATTACATGAAAATGCATCCTTTGCACTAAAAATCCTTTCTTTACATAAAAATGCATCCTTTGCATAAAAATCTTTTCTTTACATTAAAAAGCATCATTTGCAATCAAAAGCATCCTTTTGCGCCCTAAAAATGTCATCTTTTCACTAAAAATGTCATTTTTACATGCATTCCCCCATGTCCCCATTAGCAACCTTCGGAACGGACCGGTGTAAAGATCATATCTTTACATCGTTTTTTCCATTAAAGGTACCACAATCTCTTTAGAAAGGGATAAAACCTTGAACCTATATCTCCGATTATCGCTTGAGACGAGCATGATAGCTCCCATATAAGCTCAATCGTCTCAAGGCGTAGGATTTATGGGCTAAGGTCACACCTTTCCTAAAGAACCCCATTTTGGACTGTAAAAGAGAGTCCTTCTCTCGATCACGCAAGACCCAAGGTCAAATAGCGATGATCACAAGTCCAAGATGAGGACGGGATCAAAGTCCCGAACACATAAAATCCAAGGAATCCCGAGCGATAACCAACTAAATGGTTTATATGTCCGGAAGACAACTTGGAACACCCCCCTCTTTTCAACACATGCACACAAGAAAGCACACAAGAAAGCACACAAGCAAGCACGAAAAATGGAATCTTGGGAGACTTGCTACGGCAAGGCACCTTGGGTGAACGACGATCCGTTCTTCCCAAGGGGTAACTTAACCTCCGAACCCTAAAATCCTTTTTTTCAAAGTTTTGAGGAAATCAAAATGGCGTGGCGACTCCGTATTTCAAATTAAACCGGATGTTTTCAAACTCGCGTGAATCCAAACAAAAACACAGAAAAATAGAATTTGGGCACACATTCACAGTTTGGCGACTCTTCTGGGGACAATCCCAAAGGAGAAAAGCTTTCATTTTCAAAATAAATGATACCCGGTATATAGGTGGAAACCATTTAACCTTCCTGTATCGCTCCCTAACCCGGGGCTTGGGATAAACGGTGGTTTAACAATCCCACGTACCGGTATCTCTTTTCGAAAAAAAAAAACTAAAGAAGAAAGCTTTTTTCCTTTGAGCGGGTTAGACTCCCGTCGCGAATTCCATTCATCGTGCTTGCTTTCTTTGCCTTGCATTGCATCATTTGCATCTTGGGAATTGTGCATACTTTGAACAAGAAGCCTTCTCAAGGCTAAAAGGTGCCTGAAATGTTCGGGAAGCAACCTGAAATTGCAAAGGAGTGGAACCTGGAAAATTGATCCATGCAGTCGTACGGCTCAATCCTCCTTGGATTTTGACCGGGCGGCCTCAGTGGCAATTCCACCAGGAAAAATTGAGGTTAATCTGGCAGCCTTGGCAGCTTGGGGCTATTCAGTTCCAAGACTGACTGGGGCTCCCAGAAAATTTACGTGCCTTATCTGTTGCATTTTCCCCCGTCCCGAAAAATCATTCCTTTAAAACACATTTATGAAAATCTCTGTTTTAACTCAAAAATGAATATTTTTAGGAGGCCGCACACTACTGTAAGTACCCCAATCTGGATCACCCTCTTCCGAGCACATGGGAAACACCGCAGACTCACAAACGCAGTCTCGAAGACCTCTGGCACTCAAAACCCTCAAAAAACCCTCAGCCAAACCAAGGGAGGAACTTTTCTGGGATAAAAGGGGACAAAAGGACCTCTTGGGAATTTTCAGGAAATCAGAAAAGCATTTAAAGTCCGTACGGACCTTTTTGTTTCAATGATTACTAAATCCCCTTAAAGTCCACAATATTCCCTCAAATCCCGGAGAACATCATTACCCCCCTGCATGGTTGGTCCGTACGGACCTCTTTGCATGCTGAGATGGTCCGTACGGAACTTATTGCATATGGGACATTGTCATGGCTGAATCTCCTTCATCATCACATATTCCCTTAAATCGAGGAAAACCAAAATATTGGATTACCTAGGAGGTCCGTACGGACCTCTTTGCAATTTTCTGGCACTATAAATAGAGGGCTCCCCCTCCCTCATTTTCACACAATTTCCTCTTCTCTCCTCTCTCCCCAGCCTTCAAGCTCCCCTCTAAGACCCTTCGGGGCACTCTCGGCCCCTTTCGGATCCTTCCGAGGCCTTCCGAGCCCGCTCGAGGTGCTCCGAAGCCTCCCCGAGCGCTCCCGCGACGCTCCCGCGACGCTCCCGCGCTGCCCCGAGGCACTCTCGAGGTACTCTGAGGCCCCTCGTGGTACTCCGAAGCCTTGCCTGGTCTTTCCCGAGGCGTCCCGGCTCTTTTCGAGTCAAACCGGCGATCCAAATCCACGCCGAACCTCTGCCCGAATCCAACCAACGATTCCAACACACGCCGAACCTCTGCCCGAATCCAACCAACGATTCCAACGCACGCCGAAATTCTGCCAGAGTGTTCCCTGCGATTCCAACGCACGCCGAAACTCTGTCCGCAGACAATCGGCCCCTTTTCCAAAGCAATCCCGGTCCGTACCGGAACACTATTCCGTCCTCAAACACTATTCCCCTACGGAAGACAGACACGAACCAACACTGGTAAGGCTTCCTTCCTACACTATTTCAATACATTTCAATAAAGCAGTGTACAATGTAGACATCCGACACAACATGCATTTTTAAAGCACATGCACACACACACACACAACAGTTAAAGAATATTAGGGGTATCCAAAAGACTCATTTTACGAGGTGACTCGGGTGAGCTCTAAGATTCTAATATTCTCTTCCCGAGGAGTCATCTGACCTCCGAACTCAAAAATCTCATCACACAACAACAAAAACAGTTTACTTTTAAACTGATGCCCTTTTTCAATGTTTTGGGCTTAATAAAAATGGCGTGGCGACTCTACAAAGCAAAAACATGGCGAGACACCTCCAGCACACGAAATTAAAATAGCGCAGCAAGGCGACTAGGAAATGCCAGATGCCGGGGCGCGACCGCGCTGCCTCTCGGATCCGGGCTATTTCAGTTGGCGACTCTGCTGGGGACATTTTGTTTTAAAATCTTTTTTAAACAAAAACAAAAGATTTTTAAAATGATGATGAGGGTCAAACTTTCATTTTACCCCTTTCTTTAACTGTTGTGTGTGTGTACGTGCTTTGTTTTTTTTATTTACAAAAAAAAATAAAAATACAAAAAAATGCATCAATATACATCTGTGCATACATTTAAAATTCTTCGCAAAACTTCGTTTTTACTCGTAAAAGAATTTTAGAGACCGCACACTACCCGCACTGCTGCCTCGGTACACCGCACACTACTCACACTGCTGCCTCGGTTACACCGCACGCTACGCGCACTGCTGCCTCGAATACACTGCACACTACAACCCTTAACCCGGAGTGGTCTCAGTTGCAGTTCGTTTGGCCTTCCTAAGCCTCTCGGACGCGCACGGGATCATTCCAAACATCCCATCCTAGCCAAGCGTCAACCCTGCACGTTTGAGTCTTGAGTCACACTCTGTCCAGACTCGGTTGGTTTTTACCCGGTCCGTGTCATACAGCCTGGATACATATACCATTCCGGCCATTTTCTTAGTCGAAGCTCGTAACTCAATGTTGATTTCCGAAGCTACAATCTTGACCTGATATTAATTTCCGAAGCTATACCCAGGCAATGTTCCGTCCCGGATATACATCCATGCCCACATGACACCATGTCATCAAGCCTTTAATACGTCAGCCATGACGATATGACCCAGCCAACGCCTAACGTCACAGATCCCTTGCGCAAGCAAGGTAAAGAGAGGTCATGCCGAACTCTTGACCTGATCTTGACTCAGTGGCCGGCTCGGTTCACTATTCACATGGCTAACGCATTAAAACGAACATGACAGGCATGGTCCTTAGGTTCGGTTTTTTTCTTTTAGGCCGGTGGAAACCGCTTGCCCTATAGGACCCTCGCCCGGGGCTGTCCACCTTGGGATGTCGAAATACAGGTGCAAAATGAGGGGCTTATAGTCGGACGGATGGTCTCCACTGACCCAGGATCTAGCATAGTTGCGAAAAAGAATAGAAATCTTTTCCAACCTACCTAGGACTCTGAGAAAACTCGTTTTAAGTAAATTAAAACAACAAAAAAAACGAAAACCGCATGTCACGTGAGCTTTCCCCCTCTTATCCCGAAAGGCCTTCCTGTATCTAAATCTTGCCCGTCACCCCTCCAGCGAACCGAGAGTGGTTGAGAATACCCGGGAGCCGCCTTTTCAATATTGAGGTCACAAGGTCCGACAGCCCTTCCAGTTCAACGGTCCGCACCGTCCGCTACTCCCCCATAACGGGATCAACAGATAACAGTGAGGGAAACGGAACCCCGCCACTAAGGAACCACCAGACAATGGATGAGGTGCTGCGAGCCTTCGAAACCATCAAGAAGCGCCAAGAAGAGCAGCAAGCCTGGATCGTAGACACCCTGCGTCTTCGAGGAACCGTTGCAGTTCCCCAACCTGATGGAACCTTCGTTCTCATTGAAGACGAAGAAATACCGGCTCCCCCGGTTTCTCAAAGCTACCAGCAGGTCCCGCCTCCGCCAAGCTACGAGATCCCAGCAACGCAAAGCAGCTCTCGCTCAAAGCTCCTCTAGCGCGGGCCAAGTAACTCCGACATGCCCGCCTCAAGACAGTTCTGGTTTTCCCGGCTCCGCACATCAAGCTTCGCACAACAAAGACACATACGTGCCTGCTCCGCCAGATCCCAATGCATCTCGGTATCCCCCAGGATTCAATCCTCTGCCTCTATACGAGCCTCGCAGCCACAATCAGAAGTCCCCATGCCTACCAGGGACGGGCATCCCGAGCGGATATCCCGACATCTCAAACTTGCCACCTGCTAGTCTGCCACTTGGGGCTAACGAATCATTTCCCCAATTTCCAAACACAACCCTTAGCGGACCTGGCAATCAGGCCCTCAACTTCAACACTCCAGGGTATGGGTTGGTATATACTCAACTACCTCCCCAAGACTCCCGAATGGCGATCCCATCTGCCAATCCACCTCCATCTTCGGTTTCCGTCCCCGAAAGCGGTAACCCACCTCAACCTGCCGATCCCCACATGGATTGGCTGATCGAGCAAATGAAGGACATGCAAGGCAAGCTAGCCAGTTCTCGGAAGGACTCCCTCCTGCCCACTGATCTAAGCAAAGTAGTCCCGCTCCCTCCGAAATTCAGGATGTCGGAAATGGAAAAGTTTGACGGGACAGAATGCCCAAAAACCCACATCGACACCTATGTCCTGGGTATGAGAGCCAAAGGGGAAACCCCTCAACAGATGGCGGATCACTTTCAGCATTCTCTCAAATCCACAGCGCTAAGGTGGTTCCTCAATGTAAAAGCAGAAAACCGCTCCACGTGGGATCAAATCAGCGAGATCTTCCTAGAGAAGTACCGCGCCAACCTCGAGTGGGAAACGAACCACCACGATCTGCAAGCCACCGAGCAAAAGGATGACGAACCAGTGGGTAAGTTCTACAAAAGATGGAACTGGAAGCTTAGTGAGATAATGGATCCACTTTCCAAAGAAGAGCAGATGGACATTTTCCATTCCTGCCTCAAGCCATCTTTGAGGACCTTGATCAGCCACCATTTCTATCTAGATCTCCGTGCCATGGTCAATGCCGGAACAAAGTTTGAGAAGACTCTGAGTCTTCAAAAGACAACAGCAGCCCCTGCCTCGTCTTACCGCTATCGGACAAACCTGGCAACTTCAACTCCTACCCCGAACAAAGGAAAAGAAGCATCCGAACGCATACACTACATCCGTAACGGAGCTCAAGTGAACCGCGATCAAGCAGCCCCCAAGGAATAATAATCCCCTCGCTTCCCACGCTCCAAAGATCTCGACAATCTCGAAATGCCCCTGGGCCAAGTATTTGAAGCTTTGGTAAAGCGAAATCTTCTCAAACCTCTCGAGAATTTCCAACCAAAGACTCCAAAACCCAACATGGATATGAGCAAGCACTGCGCCTTCCACAACCACCTCGGCCACACCACTGACAATTGCTTCGTACTAAAGCAGGTGGTCCAGGGGCTAATTGAAGAAGGAAAGTTGGAACGCCCCCGTGGCCCCAATACCATCGGAAATCCATTCCCTCGAAACGATAGGGTGAACTCAATAGCCTTTGACGAAACTCCAAGCGAGAGCAGACCCCCTGCAATTTCCGAAACCGTCAGCATGCTGTCTCGCTATGACTGGGAGCGTGAAACCAGAGTCAAAAGGTCTCGTGACCGAGAATTCAGACAAGAACGCCCAAGGGAAACTGTCTCCCTAGGATCTTTGCCCCAACCAAGGCATACAAATGGATGGATCGAACGCTCCCCAGAGGAGACTGAGTCAAACGGTAGCACTGGAAGCGGTCTAGCCTTCACAGACGATGACTTGCCGATATGTGAGAATCGACACAATGAAGCCCTCCTCATCCTCATAAAAATAGAGATGTTCTTCCTCCCGAACGTCTTGATTGATAATGGCTCCGCAGTCAACATCATCGCTTTGAGCACACTAAAACGACTCTGTATCGACCGCTCCCTGATAAGACCTTCACCTCGGGTAATCCGAACCTACGACTCCACTGCACGACCAATCGTAGGAGTCATCAATCTGAGGATCCAATTCGATGCACAACTAGAGTCGGTAGAGTTCCAAGTTGTGGAAATCAAACCAAGCTTCTCTGCCTTGCTGGGACGACCTTTGATACATCAGATGAAAGCAGTATCATCTACTCTTCACCAATGCATGAAATTCATCAACGCCAATTGAGTGATCGAGGTGATCCGCGGAAGCAGTACAATGGCAAGCGCTTGGCCGGCAAGCTACGACCCAGAAGAAGGTCCCGATATGACTGAATACTCTTCTCCAGATGAGTCTCCAATCCTGTCCCGCTACGAAGTGGATCCCTAAATCCACGCTCTAAGCCGTGACGAGCTAGAAATCGAAGAGCTCATGGGTCAAGACGACAACTCTGACATATGCGACTGCGAAGAATGCTTAAGAGAAGATCAAGAGATGGACGCCCATATGGAGATTGACCGAGGAGTAGACCCTTACTTTGCCGAAAACCCTCTTCCAAACTGGCTCATCACTGACCCCCCGGTACAAGACAACCCTCTGGCCGACACTCTCGGATCTTATGGGACAAACCATCACAAAGATAGTTCAATTCAACATTCTAGTGTCCGACCTAGATAAATAGTGGCGCAACCTCCTCCAAGGCCTAATCAGGGAAGGAGATATAGCATGCCCCCTCGAATCAGACATTGTAAATGTTGTCCAAGCAAAGATCCCAGATAAAGAGGCGGATTCTATGAAAATGATCAACATCAGCAAGAATCAACTCCGACCGCCGAATGCTTCGCCCTCTTAGAAGTAGCCCTCAACGACTTCTATCATCAAAGACCCCCAAGGACTGGTAGCAACACTAATGGAGGGACGTCATCATGGGAACAACCAAAAACCTCCGCGATCTGGTTTGAAGTCGAACCACACGCAAGCTATTTTCCAGGAATCGTGCCAATTGAGAATTGGTCACCAAGGCCATTGCCACTCCCTCTAGAGCTACAGCCTGCCCAGAGTAATGAAGCCTGGTCTAATCCCTCGTCGCCCATAGTCTAGCTTCGAGTCATGTTGTCTGTGAATTCATGTCTTTCGAGTCATCTGATGGCTCCACTCCGGAAGATCGTGAGTCCATAATCAACAATGTACAGTCTTTACACTTTCAATAAAAGGTTCGACCTTTCTAGAATATCCTTTCATTTCATCTTTAACAAATGATGAGTTAACTAATCAAAGCAGTTAATAACAATTCATCTACACAAAGAAGCAAACACATTAATTGAATATATGCATCAAGCAAACATTTAAGCATGTTGTCAAACGAGAGAAAAACCGGGCCCAAGCTGCCGAGGAGGTTTTAATCACAACGATTTGCGAAATTGCTGAAGAGCCAAAGAGACGCCAGTCCAAAGCCATTTCCAGCATAGACCAGATCTTCCAATACATCAAGAACGGGGAAACTGCCTTCTTGAATGAAGAAGGCCAACGCAGGGAAGGAACCAAAGCCAAGAGCATCATGGCCCTAAAACGCCTAGCCTCCCACTTTGTCATCCTTGGGGACATGCTGTACAAGAAACGCTACCAAGGACCACTCCTACGTTGCATCAGCCAGGAAGAAGCAAGCAAGTTCATGAACGAAGTACACAATGGGGCTTGCGGTCCCCACATGAACGCCAGAGCCCTGATGCAAATCATTCTCAGGATGGGCTACTACTGGATCTCCATGGAGGCAGACTGCATCCACTTTGTCCGAAGCTGTGACAAGTGTCAACGGTTCTCCAACCTCAATCATCTACCTCCCCACGATCTCTACTGCATGACTACACCCTGGCCTTTTGCCACTTGGGGAATTGACGTCATCGGGAAAATCGCTCCGCTGTGCAAAGAACGGCCACGAAGTTCGTCTTAGTAGCCATTGACTACTTCACCAAATGGGTCGAAGCCAAGTCTTACAAGGTGCTCACCTCCAAGAAAGTCGTGCATTTCCTCAAGGAAAACATCATCTGCCGATACGGCATCCCGAACGAGGTCATATTAGACAACGGCTCACACTTCGAAGGGGAATGCGACAGACTGTTGGCCGAATTCAAGATCGCACGCCACAAGTCTTCTCCCTACCGGCCACAAACAAATGGTGCCGTAGATGCTGCAAACAAGACTCTCGAACGGATCATCCGAAAAATGACCACCCGAGGACGAGATTGGCCTGAGAAGCTGCACCTTGCACTTTGGGGCTACCGAACATCGCCGTAATGCCCACGGGAGAAACCCCATTCGCCCTAACATACGGGATGGAAGCAGTCCTTCCCATTGAATTGGAAATTCCCTCACTCCGAGTGCTGCTGGAAAATGACGTCAACGAAGTCGAATGACTCCGAAGCCGACATGACGAATTGGCTCTGCTAGACGAGCGACGACTAAAGGCCATGGAACACGTCCGAGCCTACCAAAGCAGGATGACGAGAGCTTTCGACAAGAAAGTCAAGTCCCGAGACATCAGGGAAGGCGACCTTGTACTCAAAGAAAAGCCTCCCACTCGAACCAACCCACAGGGAAAATGGGAACCAACATGGATCGGCCCTTTCGTGGTTCAAAAGATCTTCTCTGGAGGTGCCATGAAGCTGACAGACCTAGACGGCAATCCCTTCATGAATCCGGTCAACGGAAGCAAGCTTCACAGATACTTCGCCTAAAGAAGAACAATCGTGCATCTTGTGGCACTCCATGTAGTGTCGAACTACGCAGACCTGAGCCCTCTAGTCTGGGGGAACGTAGGCAACCTTAATTGGTCCGGTCTAAAAATACACAAAAAAGTCAAAAGTTTGAATGTCAATCAAGACCTCCATCAAGCTACGCACTTTTCAAGAGCATGCCCCAACGTCACCTTGACCAAGTCAAACAACGGCGGCAACATCAAAGGACATCTGAAGGTCACTCAACGTCAGACGACTGACCCATGTCTACTTCCAAGCCAGGGGCTTATCTTCTCCCTCACGCGCTTTAAAAAAAAGAACAAGAGAGAGCTCGAGCAAGGGCTCACAAAAAAAAAATCGAGCAAGGGCTCACAAAAATATATATATATAATAAAATACAAAAAAAAAGCTCAAGCAGAAGCTGCGAAATTGAGGTCAAGAGCCCAACGCCAACAAACAAGAGGCAAGGAAGCTACGGAAATGACCGTTAAAACGACTTGTTAGGGGATCATTCAACCTCTCCGCGAAGCACAAAGCCCAAGCAAAGGGGATTGCCGTCAAGGCCCAGGTCGCTTCAGTCCACAAATGCAACAGAAAAGTCCAAAGATGGACGCCGTCAAGGTGCACAAAATACACAAAAGCAAACAAGAGATCTTGCGTCTCGACATAGCTTTAAAAGTAAATCACAAATCACTAACGGTTACAACATTTCTTGATGAGTTCAAGCACGGTCTACTTTAAAGTTCACAACATGCTAAAAGACAGTTTAATACATTTAACAAATAATGTGTTTGCAATGCAATGAATGGATACCTAGGAGGTCATTCTGCGCCATCTGCGTTTGTCCCCTCGCCATTCTTTCCTTTCTTCCCTCGTCCCCGGCGAGTCTTTTTTGGCTCCACGTGAGCCAGCTCTATGTCTCTCAGTCCGAGATTAGGGGTCCTCCCCGTAGAGTCAAACAATCCAGCAGCTCTCAGGGCTTCATTCGCTCGTGCTTCGGCTCGGATCTCCTCCCCGCGAGCCCGCAAAAGAGGACCTCTCCCCGCCGCCGATCAACTCGGGTCTCGTAGTCAAACAAAGTGTCTCCCGTCACATCCCGAGGGTCGACTGTGCTTCGGCACTCCTAAGGCAATAGCTACTACGGCAATCGGGCCCTGTAATCGCTCCACGCTCGCTCCCCAAAGCCACTGGGATCGCCCAACACGCTGCTCATACCAAGCCAGGTACTGGGTCGTCAATACAACACTCTCCCGACGTCTAAGGAGCACCACCTGAGGGAAAGCGGAGTACTTCCATACCCTCAGAAAATACAAGAGAGCACCTGGAGCTGCCATACAAAGGGGTGCTATCTCCAAGAGCAAGGTCATCCCAGCCCAACAAAGGCTCCTGCTTCATCCCAAACTGCTGGGAAATAAGCAACGGAATATAGAAGGAGGACCAAGACAAACCAGGAACTCTGACAACATAGGACCCTTCCTGCAAGGCCCTCCTAGTCTCGATCCCCCAGTGCGGAACCCACCAACGGATCTGATGCGTACCAAGCTGTGCCATCCATCTCTCCCAGGCGGACTGATCCATATCCAACACAAGAGGTCGCCGAGCAAACGACCACGGGCTAAACGACGTCGGAGCCTCGAGCATGGCCTGAAGTCTCTCTCGCAGCCACAAGGTGAGCAAAGCGGGGCTTCCCCCTCTCATGAACCGATCCCCGCCGCGACGGCCGATACCATGAAAAGTCTCCCCAAAGACCAACGGGACAATATCCTCTCCAGCTCTGCAGTGCCCAACCACATCTAGCAAAGTGCCATCGCAAACCCCAAGGGATCTGACCATAAAAAGCGTCGCTATCACGCACAAGGCAAATGCATCCCAAGAGACATCACTCTCATCATCAATCATAAACCGCTCCTAAGCAGCGTTAAATGTCAATATGACCCGAATCAAGGATCATGCCCCGCACTTCTCCCAACGAAGTACGAAGAAAGCCTCGCAAGCTTCACGCTCACAAAGAAGACCACCAATCAAAGGAAGCGAGATGGCCTCCACCTCCGGTCCTCCAATCAAAGCTCGAAAATCCTCAAAGGTGGGCACTACCTCGTTGTAGGAGAAACAATACACATGCCTCCTAACATCCCAGAACTTCGCGGCAGCCCACAACAAATCCCAATCAGGAACCAACTCCTTAAAAGACCAAACCGAGCAAAGTCGAAACCTTACCTCGAAAGCCCGCCTCTAATGCCTCATACGGTGTCGCATCCACATTTTCAGCCGCTCAAGGAAGAGTGCTTGCCGCTCCTGCGAAAGCCTTGGCAAATTTCTTGGAACATACGAAGAATCCATGACAAAAATGGAGGTTCCTAGAGAAAATGGGGAAGAAAGCTCGAAAATGGCTGCAAATGGGGAGTGGGGAAAGTCCAGACATTCGGAAAACATTTATGTCATCCCCAAAAGCAAAGCTGGTCCGTACGGACCTCTTTGCATGCTTGGTCTGTTCGTACGGACCTCTTTGCAACCATGACCCATTTCCCCAGCAAACAGTACAACAACCACTGTTACCAGCAGAACCTTGATCCAAACTGCCCAAACACTGGCCAAAGCCATTTTCGGCAAGCATACACTACCCACAAACGCACTCTCAGCTCACGTGGCATGCACAAAAAAAAAATAAGTAGCAACAATTCCTAGGACAATTCCCGGGAATCCCAAAAACGACATTACATCTTAAAATAAAATACTTTTGCCATGCAAATACAAGTGTTTTATTACAGGTACCCATAAATGTTTGTTGCTAAACAAAAAAAGGGGGATATGGAAAGAGGGAAAGCAAATGAATCCTAATCCGACTCCTCAACATCATCATCACTGACATTCTCAAGCGAGAAGTCAGGCATCCCGGGAAACTCGCCAGTCACACCTTCATCATCGGAGTACTGAGCCCCCTCCTGAGGCTGGTACTCAAGATACTCAGAAGGATCGAAGCCGAAAAAAGGGTCAAAATAGGCATGCCCTGACGAACCCTCACCCTGTGCATCCTGCGGAGGAAAGAACTGGTGAAGGGTCTCGCGGCCTCGAGCTCCCGAGGATGTCCCGCATCCATGCTATGCCGCCCCGCGAAGGTCCCTCCCGCCGTGGCTCCGGCTCGGCTCTCGGTGGAGGAACATCTACAGAATGCCTCGAAGGCATCGGCTCGTACGCCGGCACACGTTGCGAAGACCGGCAAGACAGCCTCGATGCCATCTTCTTCGCAAAGGACCTCATCGCCACATAACGGCGGGTCAACATGTCATAGGCTCTCCCCGGGACCTGCACAAGCAAGCAGCCAAAGAAATGCTCAGCAATACAGTCATACTCAACAAAAAGAGAAAAATACGTAAAAGATGCCAAGATGGAAAAGAGTAAGCACACTCACCGCATGTCAGATCCACTCGATAGGCAGCAGAGCTCGCTAGTGGACGGCATGCACACCCTCCTCCTCGAGGAATCCCCGCGGACATATGTGAAATTCGGCCCAGGCACCGGAACCTCTGGGGGACCCTGCGGACCAGACTCCCTCTCCCTCGCCAACACCTGTGGCGTCCTCAACTTCCTCCTCACGAAGGACCCATACTCCTCTCAATACAAAACAAACTCATGGGCACTCACGCCGCCCAAATACCTCTCAAACTCCAATACATCCATATCCCGGGAATCAAACATCCCGAAAGGCGGATCCCTCGGAGCCAAGGGAAGCATACCCGGCCATGCCGCCAAAAGACCCTCTCGCCCAAGTACATGACGTCACAGTCAGGCCCCGCAAAGCATCTTCCGCCGCGCCGTCACCACAGAGCCCTCGAACTCATCGCCTCGTATCGAGCCTGGGGGTACGTAACGAACGCCTCCTAGGCTATCTCTCTCCAAATGTGCCTCGCACCTCCCCGTAGGAAATGGTGAGCTTACCCCCGCCGGTCCTCCTCTTCCTCGCCGGGCGTGCTACCTAACATAGCGGGATATGCCGCTATGGCCCCATGATCTCTATCCTACGGGAAGCACTGAAAGATCTCGTAGAACCACACCTACGACAAAAGCAGAAAAGGCTCAATGCAAGAGAAAACGGAGAAAATGACAGGTTGCTAATCAAAAACAGCAATGAACTCGTACCTCCAAAGCAAAATCAAAACAGGCCAAAGAACCGCCACACCCCCTGCCGAACCGGTCCAAGGAGAAGTAAAGCTCGGCTAGGCCCGCCGCGCCCAAGCTATGTCACAAACTCCCTCCAAGTCAATCAAGCTCTCCAAGAGAGCAAAAGGAGCCGCTGCCGCATGGTTCGAGAACAAAGTCTCGAAAGGGCAAACCACGTAAAGGAGCGCGCCACCGCTCCGCCGTCACTCCGGCCGATACTCCGAGCAAGAGGCCCCAATACGGCCATAATCCTCGTCTCTACATCGCCGTACAAAGCATCCCTGTGCCCCTACGAGGAAGAGGCGCAAAGCCCAGCAGCCTCGCCGCACGTCCTCGGCAATCATATCCTCCACCGCACCGGCCTTCCTTTTCAAGGAAAGCCCTGATAGCAAAGAAAATCTCGTGGGCGTCACTGCCACCTCGCCCCAGCCTCGTATGGAAGGTGTGGGTGGTATCCCACCAATACTCGTAGAAGGACCAGGAAGACGCTCTTGTTCTTCCTCGTGTCAGAAACCCCGGCCAAGTTCTCCACGAACACGCCCAGGCCAGAAGCATAGACCAGCCTCCTAGGGCTCGGCCCGCCATCCATAGAGAAATTTGGCATCTGCTGCCATAACTCGACCACAGCCTCGAGCGATCCTCGAGTCTTCATCTTCTTGGCTTTCCCAGCCAAAAGCCCCTCATCCTGCAGGTAAACACAGCAAAGGTACGTCAGTCACAGTACTTAATACCAAAGCATAAAAAAAAAGTCCGTCACGAAACACGGCACACATTGCACATAATTTTCACATGTAACCCATCACAAAACACGGCATGCATTACACATAATTTTTCCCATGCAGTCCGTCACAAAACACGGCACACACTGTACAAATTTTCTCAAACAAGGGGATCAAACACTACACGACACATTTTCAAAAGACCCGTCACAAAACACGGCACCCATTACACATATTTTCCCCACAAAGTCCGTCACCAAAAACACGGCACACACTGCATGACACATTTTCAAAAGAAAAGTCCGTCCCTACACGGCACATACTTTCAGACAAGACCCGTCACAAAACACGGCACATGTCACATTTTTTTTTTACAAAATTTGTCACTACATGATAATTTTTCTCACAATGTACGTACATAAATAGCATAAGGTACAAAACACCAAAGCATGCATTTTCATAGAGAGGCACTTTATTTTCACAAATAAGAGCTAATCTACACATTTCTGCACAAAATTCATATACCCACAATATTTACATGCTCAATTTCAACAATTCATCAAGAATTTCTCAAAAAATAAAAAAGAGCATGGCAAATAACAAAAGCCCCAAAATGCGAAAAACTAAAACCTAGTTCTAGCATTCAAAAATTCAAGCAAAGAGTCAAAACGAAATTGATTTCTTACCTCCCCGACGTTCCTTACTCGCCGGTTATGCACCTCCGGATTCGGATACAACACATCCGGATTCTTCGAAGAAGGCACAAAGGAGATCCAATTTCTTTGAAGCTCCATCCTTTGTTCGATCACATCTCGACTCCGTTGGCGACGTCCTCTCCTTGATCCTTCCGCCATTGCAAGCAATTCAAGCTAAGAAAGGGAAGATTTTGGTGAAAAAATGGAGTTTTTCCTCTCTCTCTCTCGGCTGGTTCGTGAACTGGAAATGGGAAATGAAGGGGATGCCTAGGTTTTAAACCGGTCAAATAAAACTGGGAACCGTAAAATTCAAACTTGGTCCGTA
>JAFEMH010008099.1:0-63916 GCA_022495995.1 Adenophora triphylla var. japonica | reverse complement strand
CTTGGATCTTTATCTCTGACAATTTAAGCGGTACTATTCACCATAGAGCGTTGGGAAATCTCTAGAAACTATGTTTCATGTATGAGTTCTGCATCTTTACGCGCATTTTTGTAGGTTCTTTGCTTTTGGTTTGTCAGTGGTGATCCCCGTGTTTGTAAAAAAGTACATTAGTGCCTACAGTACCGAAGTATTTATAATTTCAAAGTGGATACGTTGATGCAAATTTTTATAAAAGGGAGATATTTTTGGAATTTATTCCTTTTCCTTTGCTTGTCCTCATAAATTTCTGGTTTGTTTATGATGTTGCATATCATCATTTCCTTTTTTTTCTTGTCTCATGAAATTGGATTCGTTCAGCGAAAGTGGTGTGTTCGGTCGAAACCTAACGGTTTATTTTATATCCGCAAGCGCACGGGCTATTGTAATATAGCGGGTGCAAGTACGAGTCGATCACACAGAGACAGGGTTTACTTAAGGGATATTTTTGTCTTTAGAAAATATAGAAAAGATTGGGGGTAGATAAAACTTGTTTTTAGAATAATAGAGAGAGCATAAACAGAAAATACTTTTAATTGAAATCTTATAAAACGAAGCATTCTTGGGATTGGAAATCATATACAAATTCTTATTCATCAAATTGTCATTGTCTTAAATAAAAGGTTTTCATAAAAAGCAAGGATGGTATGTTAGGCCTACGCTATTTCGGGCTAGGACAATAGCGTTTGTATTCTTCACTAATTATGTCCTAACTGTTTGAGAAATCCGTTTATGTTTGCCCCCGCCCTGTCACAAACGGGCATTCCGGCTTATCTCTAGCTGACCATAATTAGTAAGAATCCATTAAGGACGGAAGTCAACATACTTTCCATTAAAGGAACATCCCTAGGCCATTGAACTACTCTCGTGATCAATGAACCTAGTTTCTTTATATGGTTCCGTCAATCGAGATTCTCCGCTAGGTACTTCTCTCAATTGGTCAATCATACAAATTGGATATCGCCAATAAGTAAGGCATTTAGAGAATGATATAAAGAGATTGTTTTAGATGAAGAAAGAAGACAAGACTAAACATTTTTAGATGATGAATAAGCATGCTTTTGAGTTTCCAACCCCAAGAATATGGAGATTACTCACAAGCCATTAAATGTATAAGCAATAATAAAAGTTGAGTAAGTAATACTTATGGAAGTAGAAGACAATTGCTTTGAGAATAAAGCTTCACTTTTATTTCCTTCAAAGTAACTCCAAGAACAATGACTTTGATCTTCAAATTCCTTTGGAAAATTGTTATCACAAGTGTTGTACTTTCTATCTATCTAATATCGGTAGTTTATCTCTAATAATTCGTCTCTAAGACGATTACAAGGGTCCTATTTATAAATGGAAGGAGACTCTTCAATTGGGTGCCATCAAAAGGTGCCTTTACATACTGCGATCACGACTTGCACGGCCGTGTCAAGGATTTTTGCATCGTAGTGTCCTCTTTGGCGCCGTGATTTGGATTTGAATTTGAAGACTTGCACGGCCGCTCAGGATATGGCCCTGCACGGCCGCTCCAAGGTTAGCACGGCCCGGTCACTTCAATGCTCGGCCACTCCATGGGCCAAGATGGCGGCCCGTGGCCTAAGTTGCACCTGGCCAGCTTCCTGGTTTTTCTGCATCGGCTCCCGATCATTGTTTTTCGGCTTGGAGTGCTTATTTGCTTGGTGTTCCTTCATCTTTTTGGACCAAAAATGTCCATGTATCCTTTGTATATATAAAATGACCCTAAAACATGTCTAAAATGTATAAAACATACCAAAAACGTAAAATCTAATAAAATAACAAAAGTAAGTAAAAAATACTAAAAATTAAATGAAAAGTGATGATTTAATTGTGTAAAAGTATATAAAAACTAGGATAATTGACTATATAATAGTCACTTATCAAACTCCCCCACACTTAAGCCTTTGCTTGTCCCCAAGCAAACTTAGAATGAAATACGGAGAGGGAGAAAAACACGATTGATCCCTCATAAATAAAGTAGCAAGCCCTTAAATGCCTTGTAGATAATGCCTTTATCTATCTAATCATATTTTGAATACCTTTAAAAATTTATTTTAGGAAGAAATATTTTAGGGATATTTTAAAGAGATAAAATGCAAGACAATAACCTAGTATAGCATATATAGAATTTTGACCAAGTAAAGCATGCTAGAAGGAAGAATCTTCTTGGTAGAAAAGGCTATCACTTTTTAGAGTGATTTTTTTTTTTTTTTTTGAAAAGATGAATTTTATTTCTTTAAGACGTACAAGAGAAGGTATAAATATTTATTCACAATTTAGAAGTTCCGAAGAATTTGGATTACATTCTTGAATCACAAGGGTGAAGAATGGATGATGGTAGTGGAAAAATCTCGTCAAAGTCAAACAAATTTATCTTATTTTTGTACGTGTTATATTTTTGCAAAAGACCTAAGTTATTTTTGATCCTTTCAAGTAGGAGACATTGTGGTCGCGAGCCCCATGTTCCTAATACTTAGATCAAGAATACTTTTGGATATTATTTCCGTTTTGGCAAGGAAGCATCGTCGCAGCGAACGCCGTGCCCCGAGTTACTTAGGAGATAATAGGTTTCTTTTTGCTTTTTAAGGATTGGTGACAATTGTCACTCTTTTTAGCAATAAGATAAAAGTGTTTTACTTTGATTTGATTTGAAAAATGGAAGGATGGAATTTTTGAAAGGGTGTGATTCAAGGGATGCAAACAAAAGGTGCTTCTAAAAAGGGAATAAATATTTAATAAAGATAAAAGATGTACAATCTTAAAGAAATATTTTCAATATTTGCATAAATGACCAAGCATAAAGAAGATTCCTTCTAATCAAATGCATTTTCCTTGATGAGACTCTATATTGTGCTATACCAACTTATGAGGCTTTCAATTATTTCCTAAAAAAGATCCCTTATACTTTTCCTTTTTATAGATTTCTAAGTGTATAGAAAATATGAGAGGAAAGATAAATAGGCATTTATACTAGGGCAAATGGCAAGCATAATGATAATGATTTTTGATCATCATAGGGATTTATTATTATTATTTTTTTTATATACTATTATACATGCATAAAAGAAAAATGCAACTAAATTAAAAAGAAAAAATTATACTAGAAAAAATTATACTAGAAAGCTATTAAATCTAATCTAAAAAACAAGTAAAAATTTAAAACTAGAAAGCGAAAAATAAAGCGAAAAATAAAAGGATAGATTTACCCCCCCCCCCACACTTGAAATGAACATTGTCCTCAATGTTTCAAGGAACAAAGAGTAAAAAGATAAGCATGCGGTGGTAAACAAAATTATGATAAATAGTAATATAATCCATCGGTTTACTATTCCGATGATGCTTGTTTAAGGTCATAAGCTCGACCCCTTTCTATCATTAATAAATGGACGGTGAGTGGTATTGTAATGGTCTCTTGTCCTTAACAACTCGCCATTCCTTGCCCTTTGGCGTGATTGAGCTCTTATAATTGATGCACATGCGACATCCCGGTGTGCCTTTTTTCTTAGGCCCCCTACCCTTTGATTTTTCAATTTTATTATCTTTTTTTAGGGTGCGTATTTTCATACCATTATGATCTAAGGGCTTTTTAATTATTATTTTGAGTCCTTGGATTGCGAGTTTTCACTTCCTTTTTGTTTATCATTCTTAGGAGGCCAACTTCATGGCAGCACGATTTCTTGAGATTTAAGTCTTTAAATCTTCGACTTTCTTATTTCCAATGTTTAAAGAGAAAGGAAAGTGCCATTCTTTACATCTATTATTGCACTGGCCATTGCAATGGGTGGCAAGAAAAGGTCTTCTCTAGAATGATTGGAATTTGGTTTGATCTTCCTCCATATATCAAGAACTACAAAGTCAGACCAGGTGATGATCAATTTCCCAATTTGACAAGCGGACGTCTTCCATAATACCCATCGGGTATTTAAATGGAAGCGATCCGCTTAGTTGGAGAGAAGATAGTGGTGGGGTTTCATTTCCCACACCTAGTTTCTACGCTCTACCGAAAGCGGAATGTGAGGCTCACACTTGCCCCCAAGATCCCAGCAAAGCATTATCAACATTATATTTACCTATTTCTTTGCAAGGAATAGAGAGAAGTGCATGGGATCTTTTAATTTAGGAGGAAGAGTTCTTTTTGTAAGATGGCACTTACTTCTTCCGTTAATGCAACGATCTCTGCTCCCTGCTAAAACTTTCTCTTACTTTGCAAGAATCTCCTTTAAGAACTTAGCATAAGACGGCATTTGTCAAGGGCATCGGTAGAAAGGTATGTTTCGATGTAAATAGAACTTTTTTAAGACTTCTAAAAATTTTGCAAATTGTTTGTCAAGTTTTGGCTCTTACCAACCTTTGGGGGGTATGGTATCGTGTGAGGGTCAAAAATTTCTAGAAATCTTAGTGGGATTCTTGTCCCATTTTCAATATCTTCATTAGTCTCCTGAACCATCGGTGGGCCTCGACTCAACGTTCTCCTTTATTTGGTTTGATATTTTCCTTAGTAGAAGGATCTACAATTTCTTTTCCACTCCTAGTTTCTACCGCACTCAACATGCCTCATCGGGCCTTTCGCGATTGGACTCGGGAAAACTCCCTTGTGGTCTATGCGAGGCACCGGTCGGTTTGAGCTTGTTGATTTTCAAAGCATTCTATCAAGGGCAGGCTAAATTATCAAACCTAGCATTCAACGATTCTTTATGGATTCCCTTAACTCATTATTGGGTCTTTTCTTGCTCATTCTTACTTTCAATCATAAAATCCATAATAAGATCCAATTTAGACTTAGGGGGAGGGAAAGCACTAGAATTGCCATTGAAATTCTTTTTCAGGTGAATCCCCGATGGTTGTGTAGAAGGTCGCTGGTTTAAAATATTGTTATTCTTATAGGAAAAATCCTTGGGCGATTTCTCCACTCGGGATCGCATGTGTTTGAATTGCCACTACCACCCTTTTCCCTATAAGGGGCATTCAACAAAGTTTACTTGGATCACTAGAAGTAGTGTCAAGCACCATTCACAACATTCGTACTATGTGAGTTTGACCCACATAGTTCACAAACAACATTAATGTTGGCACACGGGATTTACATTAAAGTTTTTCAAACTTTTTAAGAAGCATATCAACTTTAGAAGACAAGGTAGTAATGACATCAATATTGTACTTCTACCTCGGAATCCCTCAAGCGGTTGTTCCTTCTCAGTCGAACCATTGATAGTGATTCAGTGCGCTATGCTTTCTATCAAGTCGTATGCTTCATCCACCGTCTTATTCATTAGTGCACCTCTCCCCGGCGGCATCAATTGTCTCCCTTGTTCTATATGTGAGACCATTATAGAAAGTGTGCACAATTAACCACTTTTCAAGCCCGTGGTGAGGGCACATCCTTAGGAGCTCTTTGAATCGCTCCCAAGCGTCATACAATGCTGATTCGCTTCTCGTTTGGCTAAAATTTGTAATCTTCGTCCGAATTTGAGCTGCCTTGCTCTGAGGAAGAAACGCCCAAGGAATGCTTCTTCAATTTGGTCCCAAGTTGTAAAAGAGTTGGGTGGGACTGAAATTAACCACTGTTTCGCCTTATCCTTAGAGAAAGGAAAAGGCGCATCCGAATTGCTTCGGGTAACATTCTCGAATACGTGTGGTATCACAAGTATTCCAAGAATGTTTGGATGTGGAGATGAGGATCTTCGAAGCAAGACAGCTATATCGGTTATTCATAACCATAAGCAAAAGTCGCGGCTTTATCTCAAAGTGTGCCGCTCGGCATTCGGCACAACAATAGGGATCTAGTTCTGGGGTACTTGGATTAACAAAGTCCCGTAGGGTCCTAGTGGTGTTTGCGGTTCTCCGTCCATGTGTTTTTGTAGAGTTTCTCTAAATCTTCTTAATCTTTCGTGAAAGCTTCTTTCGGGTTCCGGATCAAAAATTGTCAACGAATGTCCGAGACCGTTTCATAAACTACAAGAAAAACACTTGAAGAGAAATTAAACGCAATGATTATAGGATAGAAAGCAAAATAGTAAAAACAAAATAAAAACTAAAAATTTGTAGTAAAGACAAAAATAAAAAGTAAACCGTTGTCCGCAACGGCGCCAAAACTTGTTCGGTCGAAACCTAACGGTTTATTTATATCATGCAAGCGCACGGGCTATTGTAATATAGCGGGTGCAAGTACGGGTCGATCCTACGTGAGACAAATGGTTTACTTAAGGATATTTTTGTCTTTAGAAAATATAGAAAAGATCGGGGTAGATAAAATTTGTTTTAGAATAATAGAGAGAATATAAACGTAAAATACTTTAATTGAAATTCTTATATAAAACGAAGCATTCTCGGGATTGGAAATCATACACATAATCTTATTCATCAAATTGTCATTATCTTAGAAATAAAAGGTTTTCATAAAAAAGCAAGGATGGTATGTTAAGCCTACGCTACTTCTGCCAAGACAATAGCGTTTGTATTCTTCACTAATTATGTCCTAACCGTTTGAGAAATCCGTTTATGTTTGACCCGCCCGTCACAAACGGGCATTCCTGGCTATCTCTAGCCGACCATAATTAGTAAGAATCCATTAAGGACGGAAGTTCAACATACTTTCCATTAAAGGAACATCCCTAAAGCTATCAACTACTCGTGATCAATGAACCTAGTTTCTTTATATGGTTCCGTCAATCGAGATTCTCCGCTAGGTACTTCTCAATTGACTGAATCATACAAATTGGACATCTCCAAAATGTAAGGCATTTAGAGAATAATATAAAGAAATTGTTTTAGATGAAGAAGAAGACAAGACTAAACATTTTTAGATGATGAATAAGCATGTTTTTGAGTTTCAACCCCAAGAATATGGGGGATTACTCACAAGCCATTTATAACATAAAAGCAATAATAAGAGGATTGAGTAAGAAATACTTATGATGGACAAATGCCGAGAATAATGCTTCACTTTATTGATCCTCCAAAGTAACTTCAAGAACAAAGAACAATGACTTTGATCTTCAAATCTCCTTTGGAAAATTGTTATCACAAATTTTGTGTTTTCTATCTATCTAATATCGTATTTCTCTCTAATAATTCGTGTCTAAGACTCGATTACAAGGGTCCTATTTATAAATGGAGGAGACTCTTCAATCGGGTGCCATCAAAGGTGCCTTTACATCTGCACAGTCACGATTTGCACCCGGCCGTGTCAAGGATTTTGCACGGCCGTGTACTCTTGGCGCCGCATTTGAATTTGAACTTGGAGACTTGCACGGCCGCTCCCAATATAGCCGCACGGCCGCTCCGCTGGTTTGGCACGGCCGTGTCACTTCTTCTGCTCGCCACTCCATGGATTTTAGGGCCAAGATGGCCGAAAATGCCTACGATGCACGGCCGCTCCATCTGGCCGCACGCCGCTCCGACTCGGTTTTAACTTTGAGTGCTTTATTTTGCTTGGTGTTCCTCCATCCTTTCATCTTGCAGTGTCCAAGTATCCTTTTAGATAAAAATGAACCTAAAACTGTCTAAAAATGCAAGAAATATACCAAAAGCGTAAAATCTAGAAAATATGGAAAAGTAAGTAAAAAGTATAAAAAATGAAATGAAAAATGATGTTTTATGCAATAAAAGTATATAAAACTAAGGATAAATGACTATATAATAGTCACTTATCAAACTCCCCACACTTAAGCTTTTGCTTGTCCCCAAGCAAACTTAGAATGAAAATACTGGGAGGGAGAAAAAGCAAGATTGATCCCCTCGTAAATAAAGTAGCAAGCCCTTAAATGCCTTTTTAGATAATAATGCCTTTTATCTATCTAATCATATTTTGAATACCTTTAAAAATTTATCTAGGAAGAAGCATTTTAGGGATATTTTTAAAGAGATAAAAATGCAAGACAATAACCTAATATAGCATATATAGAATTTTGACCAAGTAAAGCATGCTAGAAGGAAAATCTTAGATTTATTTCTTGGTAGAAAAGCTGTCACTTTAGAGTGATTTTTGAGAAAAGATGAATTTATTTCTTTAAAATGTACAAGAGAAAGGTATAAACATTTATTTACAAATTAGAAGTTCCGAAGAATTGTATTACATTCTTGAATCACAAGGGTGAAGAATGGATGATGATAGTGGAAAATCTCATCAAAGTCAAACAAATTTATCTTATTATTTTTTTTGCAAATGTTATATTTTTTGCAAAAGACCTAAGTTATTTTGATCCTTTCAAGTAGAGACATTGTGGTCGCGAACCCCATGTTCCTAATACTTAGATCAAGAATACTTTTGGATATTATTCCGTTTTGGCAAGGAAGCATCGTCGCAGCCGAATGCCGTGCCCCGAGTTACTTAGGAAGTAATAGGTTTCTTTTTGCTTTTAAGGATTGGTGACAAATGTCACTCTTTTTTAATAAGATAAAGATGTTTTACTTTGACTTGATTTGAGAAAATGGAAAGATGGAATTTTTGATGAAAGGGTGTGATTCAAGGGATGCAAACAAAAGGTGCTTCTAAAAGGGAATAAACATTTAATAAAGATAAAAAGATGTACAATCTTAAAGGAATATATTTTCAATATTTGCATAAATGACCAAGCATAAAAAGATTCCTTCTAATCAAATGCATTTTCCTTGATGAGACTCTATATTGTGCTATACTAACTTATGAGGCTTTCAATTATTTCCTAAAAATATCCCTTATATTTTTCCTTTTATAGATTTCTAAGTTTATAGAAAATATGAGAGGAAAGATAAATAGGCATTTATACTAGGGCAAATGGCAAGCATAATGATAATGATTTTTGATCATCATAGGGATTTATTATATATATATATATTTTATATATATATATACATATATAAATGAAAATGCAACTAAATTATAAAAGAAAAAATTATACTAGAAAAAAATGCTAGAAAGCTATTAAAAAATCTAAAAAACAAGTAAAAATTTAAAACTAGAAGCGAAAAATAAAAGATATTATACCCCCCCACACTTGAAATGAACATTGTCCTCAATGTTCAATGGACAAAGAGTAAATAGATAAGCATATAAAAAACAAAATTATGATAAATAGTAATATAATCCATATTTTATTATTCCGATGATGCTGTTTAAGGTCATAAGCTCGACCCCTTTCTATCTATCGAATAATGGACGGTGAGGTGGTATCTTGTAATGGTCTCTTATCTTGTCCTTAACAACTCGCCATTGATTGCCCTTTCGTGAGCCTTTATTGTTGATGCACGTACGACCTCCCGATGTGCCTTTTTTTTCTTAGGTCCCCTATTTTTTTTTCAATTTTATTATCTTATTATTTTTTAGGTGCACATTTTTTTCACCACTATGATCTAAGGGCTTTTTAATTAATTAATAGTCCTTGGATTGCGCAATTTTTCACCCTTTTTGCTATTCTTAGGATTTCATGGCACGGTTTCTTGAGATTTAAGTCTTTAAATTCGACTTTCTTATTTCCAATGTTTAAAGAAAGAGTGCCATTCTTTACATCTATTATTGCACCGGCGGTGGCAAGAAAAGGTCTTCCTAGAATGATTGGAATTTGGTGATCTTCCTCCATCTCAAGGACTACAAAGTCGACGGATGATCAATTTCCCATTTGACAAGGACATCTTCCATAATACCCATCTGGTATTTAATGGAGCGATCCGCTAGTCGGGAGAGAAATAGTGGTGGGTTTCATTTCCCCCACACCTAGTTTCTTACCTACCGAAAGCGGAATGAGGCTCACACTTGCCCCAAGATCTAACAAAGCATTATCAACATTATATTTACCTATTTTGCAAGGAATAGAGAAAGTGCTCGGATCTTTTAATTTAGGAGGAAGTTCTCTTTGTAAGATGGCACTTACTTCTTCCGTTAATGCCGATCTCATGCTCCTCAAGTTTCCTCTTTTATTTGCAAGAATATCCTTTAAGAACTTAGAATAGACGGCATTTGTCAAGGGCATCGGTAAAAGGTATGTTGATGTAAATAGACTTTAAGACTTCTAAAAATTTTGCAAATTGTTTGTCAAGTTTGGCTCTTACCAACCTTTGGGGGTATGGTATTGGAGGGTCAAAATTTCTAGAAATCTTAGGGGATTCTCGTCCCATTTTCAACATCTTCATTAGTCTCAACCATCGGTGGGGTCGGACTAACGTTCTCCTTATTTGGTTTGATATTTTCCTTAGGAAGGGATCTACAATTTCTTTTCCACTCCTAGTTTCTACCGCACTAACATGCTCATCGGGCCTTTGCGATTGACCGGAAAACTCCCTTGTGGTCTAAGCGAGAGGTGCCCTTGTTGAGCTTGTTGATTTTCAAGCATTCTATCAAGTGGGCGGCTAAATTATCAAACCTAGCATTCAATGACTTAATAGATTCCCTTAACTCATTATTGGTCTTCTCTTAATCGTTTTTGCTTTCGATCATAAAATCCATAATAAGATCCAATTTAGACTTAGGGGGAGGGAAAACACTAGAATTGCCATTGAAATTCTTTTCAGGTGAATCCCGATGGTTGTGTAGAAGGTTGCGGGTTTAAAATATTGTTATTCTTATAGGAAAAATTGGGTGATTTCTCCACTCGGGATTGTATGTGTTTGAATACATACCACCATTTTCCCCATAAGAATTAACAAAATTTAATTGATCACTAGAAGTAGTGTCAAGCAATTCACAACATTCTGTACTATGTGAGTTTGACCCACATAGTTCACAAACAACATTAATGTTGGCCACGGGATTTACATTAAAGTTTTCAAACTTTTTAAGAAGCATATCAACTTTAGAAGATAAGGTAGTAATGACATCAATATTGTACTTACCGGAATCCCCGCGGTTGTTCCCTCTCATTGAACCATTGATAGTGATTCGTGGCTATGTTCTCTATCAAGTCGTATGCTTGATCCACCGTCTTATTCATTAGTGCACCTCTCCTACGGCGGCATCAATTGTCTCCCTTGTTCTATATGTGAGACCATTGTAGAAAGTGTGCACAATTAACCACTTTTCAAGCCCGTGGTGAGGGCACATCTTTAGGAGCTCTTTGAATCGCTCCCAAGCGTCATACAGTGATTCGCTTCCTGTTTGGCTAAAATTTGTAATCTTCGTCTGAATTTGAGCAGTCTTGCTCGGAGGAAAGAAACGTCCAAGGAATGCTTCTTGAATTTGGTCCCAAGTTGTAAAAGAGTTGGGTGGGACTGAAATTAACCACTGTTTTGCCTTATCCTTTAGAGAGAAAGGAAAAAGGCGCATCCGAATTGCTTCCGGGGTGACATTCTGAATACGTGTGGTATCACAAAGATTCCAAGAATGTTTGGATGTGGAGATGAGGATCTTCGAAAGCGGTGCCGCTATATTGGTTATTCATAACCATAAGCAAAAGTCGCGGCTTTATCTCAAAGTGTGCCGCTTCGGCATTCGGCACAACAATAAGGGATCTAGTTCCCGGGGTACTTGGGTTAACAAAGTCCCGTAGGGTCCTAGTGGGTGTTTGCTGTTCTCCGTCCATGTGTTTTTGTAGAGTTTCTCTAAATCTTCTTAACCTTTCGTGAAAGCTTCTTTCGGGTTCCGGATCAAAGTTGTCAACAAATGTCCGAGACCGTTTCATAAACTACAAGAAAAATACTTGAAGAAAAATTAAACGTAACAGATTATAGGACATGAAAGCAAAATAGTAAAAACAAAATAAAAACTAAAAATTTGTAGTAAAGACAAAAATAAAAAGTAAACCGTTATCCACTTGCAAGAACGGCGCCCAAAACTTGTTCGGTCGAAACCTAACGGTTTATTTTATATCCGCAAGCGCACGGGCTATTGTAATATAGCGGGTGCAAGTACGAGCCGATCCTACGAGACGGGGTTTACTTAAGGGATATTTTTGTCTTTAGAAAATATAGAAAAGATTGGGGGTAGATAAAACTTGTTTTTAGAATAATAGAGAGAGCATAAACAGAAAATACTTTTAATTGAAATCTTATAAAACGAAGCATTCTTGGGATTGGAAATCATATACAAATTCTTATTCATCAAATTGTCATTGTCTTAAATAAAAGGTTTTCATAAAAAGCAAGGATGGTATGTTAGGCCTACGCTATTTCGCGCTAGGACAATAGCGTTTGTATTCTTCACTAATTATGTCCTAACTGTTTGAGAAATCCGTTTATGTTTGCCCCCGCCCTGTCACAAACGGGCATTCCGGCTTATCTCTAGCTGACCATAATTAGTAAGAATCCATTAAGGACGGAAGTCAACATACTTTCCATTAAAGGAACATCCCTAGGCCATTGAACTACTCTCGTGATCAATAAACCTAGTTTCTTTATATGGTTCCGTCAATCGAGATTCTCCGCTAGGTACTTCTCTCAATTAGCATTGAATCATACAAATTGGATATCGCCAATAAGTAAGGCATTTAGAGAATGATATAAAGAGATTGTTTTAGATGAAGAAAGAAGACAAGACTAAACATTTTTAGATGATGAATAAGCATGCTTTTGAAGTTTCCAACCCCAAGAATATGGGGATTACTCACAAGCCATTAAATGTATAAGCAATAATAAAAGTTGAGTAAGTAATACTTATGGAAGTAGAAGACAATTGCTTGAGAATAAAGCTTCACTTTTATTTCCTTCAAAGTAACTCCAAGAACAATGACTTTGATCTTCAAATTCCTTTGGAAAATTGTTATCACAAGTGTTGTACTTTCTATCTATCTAATATCGTAGTTTCTCTCTAATAATTCGTCTCTAAGACTGGACATAAGGGTCCTATTTATAAATGGAAGGAGACTCTTCAATTGGGTGCCATCAAAAGGTGCCTTTACATCTGCAGTCACGACTTGCACGGCCGTGTCAAGGATTTTGCACGGCCGTGTCCTCTTTGGCGCCAGATTTGGATTTGAATTTGAAGACTTGCACGGCCGCTCCAGATATAGCTGCACGGCCGCTCCAAGGTTAGCACGGCCAGGTCACTTCAATGCTCGGCCACTCCATGGGCCAAGATGGCCGGCCATGGCCTAAGTTGCACGGCCGCTCCTGGTTTTGCTGCACGGCCGCTCCGACTGTTTTTCAGCTTGGAGTGCTTATTTGCTTGGTGTTCCTTCATCTTTTTGGACCAAAAATGTCCATGTATCCTTTGTATATATAAAATGACCCTAAAACCTGTCTAAAATGTATAAAACATACCAAAAACGTAAAATCTAATAAAATAACAAAAGTAAGTAAAAAATACTAAAAACTAAATGAAAAGTGATGATTTAATTGTGTAAAAGTATATAAAAACTAGGATAATTGACTATATAATAGTCACTTATCATGGTGCAAATGATTTTGATGCTGTGCTTGCAGAAATGGAGAAGGAGATTGGTATGGCTGATACTTTAAGGAGTTAGGTATTAAATGCACAATAGATATCTCATTGTGCAAACAGATGCTATCTCAATTCCTACCGCTAACTGAAACTACTGTTGCTAAGATACTTGGTACAGTTGCCCATACAAATTCAGGTCTTGAGGACAGTGAAATTGCTTTCTCAACATTCTCCGTTCAAACCTTTTGTCGGCCAGCGTTCGTCAGATCTTCCATCTTCAAATACATGGAACACTGGTGTCCTTATAGATTCAATTAAGCAGCTAGCTTGTGAGCTCCTTGCTTTAAATTTCTTTGATTTTTTTATTCCATTATGTGGTACAACAATTCGTTGAAGGGCACTTACTACTTGATAACATACTTCAGGCTCCTGGCATCAAATGGACTGTTGTTATTGAGAACCTTGATGAGATGGGGGAAGATGAGATGGGTGAGCATCAGGATTATAGTTAGTATGGTTACTTGATCTTTCTTTTGGTTTGTGCTCTAGAGGGAGTATATACCCTTAGACTATTAATTTTTGAACATATGTAGAATGGTTATTGAACAAGTTTAGTAAGACATGAATAGTTTGTTAAATGTGATGGTGGATGTTATTTTGAGACAATATATTTAGTTTTAAATGATTTAATGTTTGTTTTCAGTTAAGTTTTGAAAAAGTTTGTGGATTTATCAATATTAATTCATAATATTATGCAGTAAAAATGCTATAAATAATTATATTATTGTAATGAAACATTAAGAACTAATGTGATGGCAGAACAATCACAATGGGATAAGGTGATTGCATTTTCAGTCGCTTTCTCTAAGCAAAGGTGATTGCATTTCCAGTCTCCTTACACAAGCTAAGGTGATTGCATTTTCAGTCGCCTTCTCTAAGCAAAGGTGATTGCATTTTCAGTCGCCTTCTCGAAGCAAAGGTGATTGCATTTTCAGTCGCCTTACACAAGCTAACGAGATTGCATACCCAGTCACCTTATACTAGCTAACGTGATTGCATTTGTGATTTAATTAATTAAATAAATAAAATTAAAAAACCCTTTACGTGACGGCAAAAAGCAGTCACGGAAAATAAATCTCTAAGGCGACTGCTTTTCCCATCGCTTTAAGCTATTGCGACAAGGGTTTACGCGACTGCCATGACGATTGATTTCCCAGTCGCGTTACCTTTTCGTGACTGCTTTTCGTACATATGTGACGGCTTTTAGCAGTCACAAAAAGCCTTTTTTCTTGTAGTGTTTAGTGAATTGCCCCCATGCACATTCACCGCTTATAGGTCTCATACCCCAGAGATCCATATAAGAAAAATAGGATACTTATATGACCCTTATTCAGAGTATCATATAATATCTTCGCTACTGTAAAGCTTTTGGCTTCATACAGAGCATTCCACCGGTACACCAAATTGCAGCGGCATGTAAGGCTTTTGGCTCAATATACGGCTAGCACCCCCACTCGCGCCACAGAGGGGCAGGTCACTGGTATAATGAACCTTCAATCACTTATAGAACAAATCAATAATTGATTGAATTCCATTATACCCACTAATCATATATACTCGTTCAAGCACATGATAGATATTTGAAATAAATCCACAAAGGGGATAAGAACATAACAACATGGTAATGTATACTCATGTGAAATCAATACTATAGTGCAACAGTTCATGTAATACACTATGCATAATACCATTAACGAATATACATTCAAGTAAGGTATCCATATAACCACATAATCCACACCGGGATACAATATAATCAACATGTCATATAATCCACAACTGGGATACAATACAAGCAACATGCCAAATAATCCACAACTGGGATACCATACAACCATATACCAAATAATCCACAATTGGGATACAATATATTGATGTAACACATATATATTCCTAACCAACACAATAGTGTGATTATAATCTCTACGCCGTTCAACTAATCATCAAGGTATGGGAGCAAGTAAGGCCACGAAGTCATTACTCAACCTTGAATAATATTCATAAAAGTGCAAGACCTACTTCCAACAATTCCATTTCGACCAAATAAGACATCATGGCCTAGCCAAGGTATTCTACTTTAACTTAGGTTAAAAAGGATTAACTCATATCCGGGTTGGACTAGGTTCTACTAATTTATAATGGTTGGGATTCAAGCCACGAGGTTATTGGTGAAAATCGGCAAGAAGGAAGCGAGGAAATTCTGGTGACATGGGCGACCGCCCAAGTCACTATGGGCGACCGCCCAAGAGGGTCTAATAAGGGTTACACTTTCTGGTGGGTTGGGCGGCCGCTCAAGGGCCTATGGGCGACCGTCCAAGGGAGATTTCAGCACTTCGAAATTTCTAACTCCTTTTCACATATTTTCTTTTCCCTATTTATAATCTTTCTTAAAAATACCCAAAAGGATTTTCTAACTTTACAAACCTCATTTTAAATCATTAAATCCCCAAATAACATAACCCTAAATCATTTACCCCTTGATTCTCCACCCATTTCACTACCACAATTCAAGTTTCACCTCCTTAATCTAACTTAATCCATTTTCTTGCACTATTGATCATCTTCCTTAAACAACCACATCATTCTATAATATAAACCCATTTCTTAACTACAAGAAGGTTTCCAAAGCATCTAATAACCATTTTAATAATAATAACAACACCAAATAATTCATAAACATTAATTAGAAGAGAAAATCATAATAACCCCATTCAAGTCATTAACATATTACTCCCATTATACTCTCATTCCTTCAACTTAAACTCCCATATCATAACTAAAATCAATTAAATCTTGAATAATCATTTTACTCAAATAACCATATTAAAAATACAATATACTTTTTCTTTTCATAAAACATTCATTAACACATAAAATGTGCAATATTTAGAAAGAAGTCATAATAACTTACCTAGCAAATATGGGATGGAATGAAGATTTTCTTAGCTTGATTGATTCCTCTAGTTGTCCCAACCTCAAAAGTACTCTTAGATTTGAAAATGGATGAGAAATGGGCTTGCTCTATGCCTTGGAAGGTGAGGCTTCAATGGAGGTTTTCCATGGATGGTTCTTGGCTAGAGGGAAGTGAGAAGAATGATGAGGAGGTGAAAGAAGTATGGGAGGTATGGAAAGAGTGTAAGGAAAAGTAAGGGAGTATGGGTGGCATTTGACTTTAGAGGGGGAAGAGGAGGAATTTAGGGAAAAATGGTTTCCCCCACCCAAATATTAATCCAAGGCTTTCAACCAAATAAATGAAAGCCCCTTTTATTTCTCATTATTTATTTTACCCAATTTAACCTCCTCTTACTCCTTATCCAATTTCTATTTTTATATTTTCCTTTAGGACATTATTTTACTTCCCTATCATTTTATCCTAATATAAGGAACCAAGTATATAAAAATGAACACATAATATTAATAATAATATTAAAAGCATATAATATTATACTAAAATTGTGCCTAGGGTTAGGGTCGTTACAAAGGGTCTTTGTCCTTGTGAGGAAAAGGAGTGGACTGGAATTGGGGTGGAAGAGGCAAAATGCCTCGTCCTTGTCCACGGTTTTTGTTACGGTTATTATTCTTACGCCCCCCACTGCGATTAGAGTTAGGTAAAAAGAAAAACCCACCCGGCTGACTTTGCCCAGAAGGTCGAAACCCCCCATGGCTGTTATTGTGAGATGCGGCTGGAGTAGGGTTAACGTGTTTGGGACTATCTGTGGTGGCTGCAAGGGCACTTATCGGAGTGTGGGAATGAGGAGCAAACTTCTTTTGAAGTGCTTCTTCTTTAAGAAGAAGGTCCTTTAGATCATCAATGGTGGTGGTGCCCTTAGAATTTTGGGTGGTGATGAATTCTTTGTAGGTATGACCCAACCCACCAAGGATTCTACTACGAAGGGTATTGGTGGAAATAGCTTCGCCGGCTCTAGCTAGAGAATGAGACAAGGTTTTGGCTTGAAGAATATAGGTTTGAATGGACATGCCTGGTGTAAGAGTGAGATCGTGGAGTTCTTCTTGGAGTTTTTGAATGTGTATGGAGGATGCAACACCAAACTCCTTAGCAAGAAGATCCCATGCCTCGGGAGCGGTGAGACACGGGTTGACATGAGGTTGAACCTCAGAAGTGACAGTCGCTTTAATCCATCCAAGGACAAAGCGAGAGGTATGAATAAAGGCTTCATAATCCGGATTAGGTTGTGTGGTGTCAGTGGGGAGATTTTCGGGTGGTGGGATTTTGTCGGTGACAACATGAGTTAGGTAATGTATCTCAAGCATGGACAAAAAAAGGGAACTCCAATTTTGGTAATTTTCGTTTGTCAATCTGCAATGGCCCATATATGACTGAACGTTGAACAAAACTGGAAGGCCATGTTTATTGTGAGATGTATTACCTTGCCCGGAATCGGTTTTAGCCACGGTCTTGCCTGTTAAATCGGAGTCATTACCCATGGCTATTGTGATGCTCTGATACCATGAACGACTGAACACCTGCAAGGAAGAGAAGAAAACTGGAAAGGAAATAAGCAAAGAACTCAGAAAGAATGAGGAGATGTACACGATACTTTAGAAGAATAACCCACACACTTTATTCTCTCTGAGAGGATACATATATAAAGAAAAGCTAACCTATCATGTACAACATATTCCACTAATTACGTTGACAATATATCCCACTAATTACGGGTAAATCATATCCCACTAATTACTCTAACAAATAGGTACAACAGTCTCCTAATTTACGTCCAATATCACGGGACTCTCCGTTTTTACGCTTTCATATACAAGTAAATGTAACACTTTGATAGATGAAATTGTAACATATTTCTATAGATAATGTAATACTTTTACATGTATCATGATAAATTTGAACTCATTTTGTAACTTATTGTTTGAAAACATATAGATATCTATACATATGTGTTACAATTATGTACAAATACTATTACATATAAATAACACGTTTGTTACATTTTAGATATAATAAGTATTACTTTTGCCAAACGAAGAAAACATAGGGAAAAACACTATTACTTTTCTGTATATATGTATTACTTTAATGTATACAAACTATTACTTTATATGCATACAATTATTACATTATGTTATAGTAACTATTACTTTTCACAAACCGAAAAAAAAAAAAAACAAAATTTAAAAATTTAAAAAAAAAACACTATTACTGATTATTTTGTTGATCCCAACGGTCAATATGAGTGCCTGAGTGATGCGAACATACCCCAGAAATTTGACGACGATCCAACGGTTAATGAAGCGGGAATTTGATTTTTAATATAGCGAATTTTTGGAGATTTTCGCCAGTTTTCGCCGCCGGCCATTTCTCCCTCTCCGGCAATTATTTGGAAGATCCCAACAGTCATCATGTGCGCCTAGGGGATACGACCAAAGCCCAGAAGTTTCACGACGATCCAACGGTTAACGAAGTCGGAATTTGATTTTTACATATGCGATTTTGGTTTTGATTTTGCCCAGAACCTAAGCCCATTTGACGGATCATGCCTCATGGGTCGACCCGTCTCATGCATGAGACGGATCCCCTTGTTCTCATGGGAGACCACCTCTTTATTTTAAAGTTGTTGAAGTTTTTTTTTTTAATTTCTTTTGAAGGAGGCATAATTATTTTTAGCAAGTAGAAGTAAGCAAAAAAAAAAATTAAAATTAATGCATTTTATTTTTCACATATAAATGAGAACAAGTTTCAGTCAATTACAGCAAAATCCCTAAATTTCTAAAATATTTACACTAGTAAAACAATTTTTTTTCAAATTTCCCCCATGAGTCACTATGTAAATTTGTATTTACACATCAGTACCATCCAATAAGACAAACATGCAAGGTAAACAAACATATAAACTCCCAAACAAGATTTATTCAAGATAAAATCTATATATTGGGTAAAATCCAACCAAATATTCCCAAAATGTAAACAAGAATCAAAAACCAATCCAATGAAGTTCATCTGAGGTCTATAAAAACAGTAAAACAACTACTAATAGCAATGGAGCTGCAAATGCAAATAAACCTGCATAAGCAGAATAACCAGAGGAAGTACCAACAATCTGAATGCCAAAATTGCAAGTCCCTTGTGATATATTCTGTGTTGTCACCATTCCCAGACCTTGGAAATTACAGCTCATATCCCCTTGGTTCGTAATCTGGAAATAAGAATTGAACGCGTACGAAGCATTTCCATTTGCATCCAATCCGTTACACGATGACCCGTATCCCAATGCAGTACAGTCGGCATGTGAGCAAGCAAAGTCAATGTTCTGTGATAGCTTGGTCAAATCTTTAGCGTTGGGATTAAATTGGCACCATTTAGTAGGTTGATATTTCACATTTTGAGCGGGTACTAGAAAAGTATTTTGACCCTTACCCGAAAGATCCATAGGAAATTTGGGTTGACCGTCGTACCTGAAAATTCCCCAGTGTCGTTCGAAGTTCCCCGGAGCTATGCTCTTGATATCCTCATCGATGAGCCCAAATAAGTATACTTCTATGGCTCCGGGCCTAAGTGGGGTCCCTTTGTTTCCTGCAAGTCTTGGTAATAGCCCGTTATAGAATCTTGTTGCAAGTAAGGCGTTTGCGTTCTTATCTCCATCTGTGGGCCACCCGACTTCCCCAACCACAATGGGCATTTGCCCGTATCCAGCTGCTTTCAAGGATGATACCAATGTATCAAAATTTGCATCAAAGACATTTGTGTACTGAATCCCATTACCTTTATCAATAAGTGGAGCTGCTGTCCCATCAAAGAAAGCAAAATCAAGGGGAAAGTGGTCATTTCCATAGAGACTCAAGAAAGGGTATATATTGACAGTGAATGGGGCTTTGTTCTGGTCAAGAAACTTGACAATTTCGGTCATTCGGTCATTGATATCAGACCTAAACGTTCCAGAAGAAGGATCGGAATTTCCCTCTGGGGAACCATAGACATCAGCATTTAAGGGAACGGTTGCCTTTATGGAGTCTCCAAATCCAGCTTCGTTGATGGCGTTTTGAATGTTTTGAAGTGCTGGGAAAGTAGTGTTTATGAATGAGTTGTTGTATGCTGTGAGGAAAGGTTCATTACCAACTGCTACATATCTGCACAAAGGTATAGATTGCATTAAGCATTTAAGACAACTACTGAGTGTACTACTCCCTCCGTCCCAAAATGAATGACAAAAAAAAATCAAATTTGCTCTTGATCAAGAGCGAATTTGAATTTCTTTTTTTGGACATTTATTTGGGACAGAGGGAGTAGTGTTAATACATTGGAAAACAATAAAGAATTCATATCTTTTTCTTAATTATAGAGACAAATAAACTCAGAAAACTAGGCAATAGTTTCCCTCCATGTTAACATTGTTGAAAACTCAGAAAACCAGGCAATAGTTTCGCCTCTCATATTCTACCAGAAATAGTGAATTTGTTAATGTTTTCTCTGTAATACCACGAAAGACTAATGCTATGATCCACAACATTAATGGCATTATTCCCTCCGATGCCTAAGTTTATTCTAAGATTAATTTAACAACATCTTTTCTAATCCGTAACTATCATGTGACACCAATGAAATAGCAGGGTAAGATCTCACTGTTCCATCCACAAAGGCAAAATAAAGGGAAAACTTGGAATGATTTGCTAACGTAAAATTGGAATCACATGCATCAGATGTAAAGATAGCTATGCTTTGGAAAGTGAACATGGAATCACATGCTACATCCTTTAATTTAAGAATTTCCAGAAAAAGATGCCCAGAAAAGGGGGAAAACAATGAATTGGACTTTATGTAAAGAATACTTCAACGGATAAATATTTTCGATCATCCATCATGTTCTCCCCCGCGCAAATGCTACTTAATGGTTATGTGTAACTCCAATCGGGGCATAAAAGGGGATTAAACAAATCACCACGCACAATACTCGAAAAAAAAAGGGAAGAGAATCCATATTACATAAAAGGAAACAATACAATTGTAGCAAATATAGCCAAGAAACTGGAAACCAAATTTTCTGCAGATATTAAGAGATTAGAAAATTGCTAAAATATAAAACAACAATCACCATGAATGCATAAACATAAAGTCAATACAAATAAACAAGTTCCACCAATTAAGCATTCAAAAATGGACCCTCATTGGCCAATAGTTACCATAAACAGTAAAAAGCAGGAAAAAAGCTTAAGATAATACAATATTCAGCACATAAAGGTACTATAAAATTTGAAAGTTTAAAAACTAAAAGCAATAAAGATTGAAACTTGACTATTGTATAACATTATAAATAAAATTTAATGAATTGAATAGAGAAAGGGTATATAGATATATACTTGATATTGACACCACCATCAAAATTGAAACGAGTGATGTTGCGATGAACCCATTCTTTAGCACGATCATAACTGTTCATAGCAGAGAGCTGATCATTGGGAATAGCCACCATAACTTCGATACCGGAGCCGGCAAGGGCACTCATTGTTGAGAACTCTGAATCAAAGAGTTTGACCTTCTGAATCCCATTGTCCTTCAACATCTGCACCACCACTTTAGGTGGCAATTTGTGGGATGCCATTGTTCCCCAATTCACCCCTAGACCTTCAACAACTGCTGTTGAACTAGCCAATAAAAGGAATCCCCAAATAATAAGGACAGACCATAACCCAGACATTGTTGAAAGAATTAAAATTAAAATAAAATAAATACCCAGATGAAAAGGTGAATATTGAATCTTGGGTTTTTGATAATCGGTGAAAAAGATTGAATTTTTATTGAAACCCTTTTTTCTGAGAGTGTAGAATTGAAAAGGGTGTGTGGTGAATGATGATTTTAGGGTAAAAAAAAAAAGAGAAATGGGTATTGTGTAGATTAACGATTGGGGATTGTGGGGGAGGGGAGAAGGCAACGGTTATAAAAGAAAGCGGAAAAAGGGGAGAACGTGGAGGTGGAAGTGGTGGTGGCGGCGGCGGTGGAGGGGGTTTTTGAGTAAGGTTAACAAATGTATCGAAGGTAGGGAAAGTGAGAGTAGGGGATTCAATCAAAGCAAAGCAAGAAAAGCCACTTCCCCAAAAATTAAGAGAGAGAGAGAGAGAGAGAGAGAGAGAGAAGAGAGAGAGAGGGAGGGAGGGGGGTTAAAATAGGAATTAAATTTTGAAGCACACACACAGAGAGAGAGAGAGAGGGGAGAAGGGGTTAATGGTAATGAATGAAACCGATTGATTAATTGATTACAGCTCTTTGTGATAAACAGAGCTTTTAAGAGAGAAGAAGATGGAGGAGAAGAGGAAGGGAATCTAATTGAAGGGAGAAAGATTGTTTTTTTAGTGGCTTTTTATGGAAACAAGCTTACACTTTCAAAACAGAGGAGAGAGAGAGGAGAGAGAGAGATGGGGAAAATCGTGTTTCCAAAATAGGCCATTACGGTTGTTTGTGAATGAGATCCAGAACTTTCTCACAAAGCTGACAAGCTTTTCTAAACGGTCTTTACCCAAATTCTGGCCGACATTTAAAAAGATTTGATTTTTATGAAAAATTATTCGCTCCGTTTCACAATAATCCGTAAAAAATTTCTTTTTAGCGTTTCACAATAATTTTTTACTTTCTCAAAATGGAAATGAGACCCACTTCTCTCTACTCACAACACTTTTTAAATTTATTATTCTCTCCACTCATTCTCTCTCTTATTTTACTTTTACACTCACAACACATTACCTTTATCACTTTTTACCTTAATTTTCGTGCCCAACCAAAAAGTGTACTCCCTCCGTCCCATTACAAACCACAAATATTCCTTTTTTTCCGTCCCATTACAAACCACAAATTCACTATTCCCTCCACTCATTCTCTCTCCTATCATTATTTTAATACTCACAACACCATTATAATTTACTATTTCCTCCACTCATTCTCTCTCCTATTTTACTTTTACACTCACAACATTTATATCATTATTTTTTTCCTTAATCTCCGTGCAAACAGTAAATTTCCACTTACTAATGGGACGGAGGGAGTATAGAATTGTGGAACGGAGGGAGTATTTTTTTCTGACCAACAAGAAATACAGGTTTCTTGTAATTAAGTGTAATTTTTATGACTATTATAACGTGTTAGTAATAATGTTATAAAATACTCCCTCCGTCCCACTTCACTTGGCACTAATTTCCATTTTGGGACGTCCCACTTCACTTGGCACTGCCCAAAATGGAAAAGAATATTCACTATTCCCTCCACTCATTCTCTCTCCTACTTCACTTTTACACTCACAACATTCTCTCTCCTAACTATTCCTCCCACTCATTCTCTCTCCTATTTAATTCTTTATACTCACAACATTTTCTTACACTTTTTTTCACTCTTATTTTTCCTTAGTTACCGTGCCACTTCACTTGGTGCCAAGTGAAGTGGGACGGAGGGAGTATTTGTTTGAATGACTGATATTTTGTAACATTATACTAACACTTTATAAATACTGATACTAACGTGGCAAAATATGAGTGTTTAATTAAAGTGACACAGTGTGTGTATGTCAAAGAGTGTATGCGTTAATGTCAGCGTGAATGTTTAGCAGTGTCGTTGTGCGTTAAAAAATGTCAGTACATGCCTAAAAAAGTGTCAGTGTGTGCGTTAACCAATGTCAGTCGTAGTCGTGGTGTTAAAAATTGTCAGTAGTAGTGCTAAAAATATTGTCATTTTAAAATTTGAAATTTTAAAAGGATAAAACTAGAATTTATTGTTGTTGTGGTAGTTTAGGTGAATATGTTTGTTACTCCAACAACTAATAGTAATACCCCCTCTCTCTCTCTCTCTTAAATTTTGGAACAAAGGATAGTGGTTCTACAACGGCTACTAATTTTGGGGAAGATTTGTAGCATCCGCTTGTCCAGGCCGACTATGAGAATAAGGATTCTCGCTTTTTTTATTATCCATCTCGTTTTAAATTTATTATTTTTTCGTTTTAGCTTGTTTCAGTTAAAATAAATTAGTTTGTTTTATTTTTACGTTGAATAATAGAACCCACTTACTATACTTATAATAACAACCCACTAACTATTTTTTATTAACTTTCTCTCTCTTATTCTATTTTTTATACTCATAATTTTTATAAAAAGTCAAATTATAAGAATATTAGATCGAAAAGAAGTATTTTTTTTTTTTTAATTTTATGCTCCAAAAAGTTCCATCAGCATCTTTTAATTAAATCGTTTCCTTTGGGAGTGAGGATATGGTGATGATTCATGACAGCATTGTAAAAGCTCTCCTTTTATGCATTTAATGTACACTTAATTACTTTCTTTCTTTATACCGTCTCTCCCCTAGAAGTTGCATTTATTTTTTTATATTGAGCATGAGGAATTAAAAAAAAAAAATAGTGTAAATATTGAGAGTATAAAAAGTAATATAGGAGAATGAAAGTAAGATACTTCTTTCATCTCATTTGACTTAGAATTTTTTCTCCCGTTAATGAAATTAAGAAGTATTATTATAATAAAAGCAGAGAATGACTGAAAATAATAATAAGGAGATTGTTGTTGTAACTATAACAAGTTAATCTCATTTAATATAAAAACAATATAAATTTGTTATTTTGAAACGTTTGAAGTCGAGTGGGACATCCGAAATGCAAATTGTTCTAAGTCGGATGGGACAGAAAAAGTATAAAATAGTAAGTTAATAATTGTTGTAATTATACAAGCGAATTTTATTGAATAAAGAAATATTAAAACTTTTTCATTTTAGAAATACGAAATTTCAATAAAATATTTAGAAGATAAAGAGTGTAAGTTTTAGTGTAATGACATGATGAGCATATGAGTATTACAAGCAAAAAAATGTACTTTTTTCGTTTCGAAACTTAAATTAGGACATTTTATTATTATGAGTGTCCATTTTGAAATACTCCCTCCGCCCCGATCGAAGGTGTACACTTTTTTCAAATCACGTAAATTAAGGAAATAGGTGGGAAGAAAAAATATTGTGAGTGTAATTTGAAAATAGGAGAGAGATTTAGTGGAGGAAATAATAAATTTGAAAAGTGTTGTGAGTGTAATAGTGAATTAAGAAAGAGAATGAGTGGAGGAAATAGTAAAGATTCTTTGTCAAAAAAGAAAAGGTGAAGTTTTTAACGGGATACTTATTTTGGCAAAAAGTGAAGCTTGGGCCGGGGCGGAGGGAGTAATACATTTTTGTAGTAGACTATAACGAAAGATTTAGAAAAATATTTTTCCAATAATATTCTTAAATTTGATTAAAAATAATTTTCCAATAATATTCTTACATCCCAAAAAAACTATTAGTATTTCTTATGTTTCAAAATTAATAATTTTTAAAAAAATTGATTAAATATATATATATATATATATATATATATATATATATATATATATATATATATATATATATATATATATATATATATATATATATATATATATATATATATATATATATATATATGTTGGAATATTTGATATATGTGGTATAAAAGTCCATAGTTCTATGACCTTGGAGCGTCGTGGGTTTGGACAGAATTTGGCAAAGGGGAAAATCTCGTCGGAAGCACTGTGATCGAGGGCGGCCGCGCTTAGGCCAAGGGCGACCGCGCTAGTGTACAGAGAGCTCGACAGTAATCACCCGTTGTCCAGGACGGTCGCGCAACTTCGAGGGCGGCCGCGCTTGTGACGGGCTTGGTGTTTCCTGGGCCGAATTGCTGAAGGTTTTAGGTCATATTAATAAGAATTTAAAACCTAATTACCATATGTATAAATATATAACTTCCTCCCGCCGTTTTGAATATGATTTATTGAAGAGAAAAACTATTCTCTTTCTCTATTTCATTATTTGATTACTCCCTGTTCATAGAGATCCGTTCGTGAGATTCAAGGCGACTGAGATAGGACCGCCGGTGATTACCTACCTGTGTGTTGATTTGTGGTACGTAGTCCGTGATCGTTTTATCCTCGGAGAAATTTGCCTGTACCGGAGTTGCACCAATTGGGGGCAATATTTTCTCTTAGGACAGTCTTCTTAAGGCGACTCGATCAAATCACGATAAGTTTTCTAATCGTTTGTTTATTTGTTTCTGTCTGTTTTCCTGATCCCGTTTCCTTGCTGTCTTTTTGCTATTGGCCTATTAATTGGTATGTGCTTGACTTGATCAATAAATCTCCTACTGTTGATTAAATTATTTGTTTAATCTGTGGTGCTGTTAAATTAATTTCCAACAGTCTAAGAGAAAATAGTTTTATTGGATCATGTCTGCTGGTACCTCTGGTTCTCCATTTAAGTCCCTAGTTGACACCTCAGATCTTTCGGAAAAGTTTGGTGGTAAGAACTTTAAGCGTTGGTCTGAACGCATGAAGATCTGGCTGTCAATTAAGGGCATGTCTGGTATGCTGTCATCCAAATGTCCAGCTCTGAAAGCCGATGATATCGCTAGTATGGCTGCTGTTAAACAGTGGAAGGAGCAGGACGATGTTGTTCGAGGATGCGTTCTGTCAGCTTTGTCGAATGCACTATTTGATGTCTATTGCTCTGCTCCTCTCACTGCTACGTGTCGTGGGAGTCACTTTCCACAAAGTACAAGCGCGATGACTCGATGTGTGGAAAAGTACCAAGTGGGTAAGTTCTGAATTATCGCGTGAGCGAGGGAAAGTCGGTTACCGACCAAGTGCACGAACTCCAAATCATTTTGCAATCGCTCAAGGATGCCGACATGGGACTTCCCGATAAGTTCGTCATGGCTATTATTGAGAAGTTTCCTCGATCTTGGGGGAATTCGGTATGACCCCCAAGCATCGATCTTGGAAGCTTGACACTCAATGAGTGATGAATGCAATTGCGATTCGGGAGGTGCATAATGGTAACCAACCGAGCGTACTGTGGAGGCCGCTAATATGGTAACCGGTAAAAGCAAGTTTAAAGGAAAAGGTGTGAAAACTCACTCTAAGGATAAAGAAAATCATGATAAGATTAAAGTTAAGAAAAAATAACTTTAAGAACCAAAAGCAAAAATTGAACTGGAATTGTGGAGAAGGTGGACACTTTTCTAGGGACTGCCGTCCAAGAAAGGAAAAGGATCACAAGGCTCTGGCGATGACCATCCCGTGTCAACATGGTGTTGGGTCCGAAGGATTATGATGACCCCGACTCGACGCACCCGGAGTTGACGCTCGACCCGCAATGTTACAAAGTATGTAACCTCTTGTCCCGAACTCTTTACGTCTATGAACCCAATGAGTGGCTAGTTGACACTGGGAAAATGTGCACGTTTGGCCGATAAATTGCTATTTGTGTCTTACCGGCTGACCGTGGTAGATCGGTGACGATGGGGAACTCTAGTGCTGCAAAGGTGCTTGGGACTGAACGCGTGGACCTGAAGTTTTCTAATGGGCGCATTCTTACCTTTCATCGAGTGTATCACGTTCCTGATATTCGTCGCAACATTATTAGTGGTTCTAGTTTAGTTAGGGAAGGATTTGAAATTTCATTTAAATGTAATAAGGTCATAATTTTGGATTCTGGTAGTTTTGTGGGGAAAGGTTATTCCTCGGATGGTTTATTTAAAATTAGAGTTGAAACTGATGTTTGTTCGCACAATAATTTTAATTCTATTGATTATCCTGTTTCTTATTCCATTGAATCTTCAAATGTTTGGCATGGTCGTTTAGGACATATTAATTATGATTCTGTGAAAAGAATGATGAATTTAGATATTATTCATAAACATGCTATTGATAAAAATTCTAAGTGTCATGTACTCCCTCCGTCCCAGCGAAAGAGTCATTTATTTCCTTTTTTGGCGTCCCATTTAAAAAGCCACTTTCCCAAAAAGGAAACCTTAAATCACTATTCTCTCCACTCATTCTCTCTCCTACTTTACTTTTACACTCACAACATTCTCTTTCTTACATCACCTCCCACTCATTCTCTCTCCTATTTAATTTTTCATACTCACAACATTTAAACTTTTTCTCTTTCCTACATCACATTTCTTATTTTGCGTGCCCGGCTAATTTGATGGCTCTTTCGCTGGGACGGAGGGAGTATGTGTTGAAGCTAAATCTACGAAAGGTCCGTTTAAATCAGTTGTGAGAAATTCTGAAATTCTAGATTTAGTTCATACTGATATTTGTGAATTTAATGGCTTGTTGACCAAAGACAAAAAGAAATACTTTCTCACCTTTATTGATGATGCTAGTAGATACTGTTATGTGTTCTTGCTTAATTCTAAGGACGAAGCATTAGATAAATTCATTATATTTAAGAATGAAGCAGAAACACAAACTGGCAAGAAACTTAAACGGTTAAGGTCTGATAGAGGAGGTGAATATGAGTCTAACCCTTTCATGTATTATTGCCAAGAAAACGGAATAGTACATGAAGAGACTCCTCCCTACACTCCTCAATCTAATGGTGTAGCTGAACGTAAGAATAGAACCTTTACCGATATGATTAACAGTTTACTCATAAGTTCTGGACTGCCCAAATATATGTGGGGAGAGGCTCTGAATACGGCTTGCCATATTCTGAATAGAGTACCTCCTAAACATAGAAAGGAAAGTCCGTTTGAACTTTGGAGAGGTCGACAGGCAAGCCTGGAACACTTAAAATTGTGGGGGTGCCTTGCAAAGGTACTTGTACCCGCACACAAAAGGAAAAAGCTTGGACCTAAAACTGTTGATGCTATCTTTATAGGTTACTCTGAAACAAGCTATGCATTGAGATTTCTAATTATCAAATCTGAAATTTCTGGCATAGATGTGAACTCTATAGTTGAGCTACGTGATGCAACATTTTTTGAGGATGTGTTTCCTATGAAAGACGGACTTTCTAAAGAATCTAACCCAACCACTAATTCCATTCCTGCTCAAGTAGAGGAGCTGACAAATGTGGGGGTTGATTCTAGTGCAACTCATTCTGACGATGAGATTGAACCAAGAAGGAGCAAACGGGCAAGGACCACCAAGGACTATGGAAGTGATTTCATCACTTACAATGTCGAGGGTGATCCTCTAACCTTCAAAGCTGCCATGGCCACTTCTGATGCCAAGCAGTGGAAGGATGCTGTTAAGAGTGAGATGGATTCTATTGTCTCTAATGGGACATGGGAATTGGTCGATCTCCCTCCTGGTTGTAGCACGATAGGATGTAAGTGGGTCTTCAAAAGGAAACTGAAACCGGATGGAACCGTTGACAAGTTTAAGGCTAGGTTAGTGGCTAAGGGATTCAAGCAAGTGGAAGGAATAGACTATTTCGATACCTATTCGCCAGTTGCTAGAATGACTACAATCCGAATGCTTATAGCATTGGCCTCTGTATATGATCTTCCTATCCATCAGATGGATGTTATGACCGCTTTCTTGCATGGCGATCTAGAGAAAGAAATTTATATGGATCAAACTGAAGGTTTTGAGGCCTCTGGCAATGAGAGAAAGGTTTGTAAACTTGTTAAGTCCTTGTATGGACTCAAACAAGCCCCTAAGCAGTGGCATGAGAAATTTGATAAAATTGTCTCATCGTTTGGCTTCGTTACTAATGAGTTTGATAAGTGTGTTTATAGCAAAAGTATTGGTGATAGTAGTATTGTCTTATGTCTGTATGTCGATGATATCTTGTTGTTTGGAACGGATATGAGGATAATTAATACTACTAAGGAATTCTTGAAAAGTAAGTTTGAGATGAAGGATATGGGAGTAGCTAGTGTGATTCTTGGCCTTAAGTTGACTCGTTCAACTAGTGGCATAACCATATCACAATCTCATTATACTGAAAGTGTAATTGAGAAATTTGGTTATAAGAATTGCAAAGTAGCTAAGACTCCATATGATCCTTCAGCTGCACTTACTAAGAATGAAAGTGGAGTACCGATGGCTCAGTTGAGATATTCTCAAATTATTGGAAGTTTGATGTATCTTGCCAATTGTACTAGACCGGATATATCCTACTCGGTTACTAGGTTGGCTAGATATACTCAATGTCCAAATAAAGCACATTGGGAAGCTCTTGATAGAGTTCTCAAGTACTTGAAGGGAACGATTTCCCTTGGGCTGCATTACGGTAGATATCCTTCTGTTCTTGAAGGATATAGTGATGCAAGCTGGATTGCCTTTAACTCCGGGAGTTATGGGCATGCAGGGTATGTTTTCACCTTAGGCGGAGCTGCAGTTGCCTGGAGGTCGACCAAACAAACTCTGTTGTCTAGGTCTACATTTGAGGCCGAACTAGTTGCCCTTGACACTACTGGATTGGAAGTTGAATGGCTTCGAGGACTTATGTCCGAGTTGCCCATGGTCAGTAAGCCCATGCCTGTTATCTCTGTACATTGTGACAACACTGCCACAATTGAGAAACTAAAAAGTGTCAAGTACAACTGTAAAACCAGGAGACACATCCAAATTAGATTAAAATCTATAAGGGATCTTGTGTCTTGGAAGGTGATAGTTGTTGATTATGTTGGTACCAAGGATAACACAGCTGACCCTTTAACCAAAGGGCTAGAATTTGCTCTAGTTCAAAAATCTAGTTTGGGGATGGGTCTGAACCCTGTCTGATTCAAACGCAGTAGCAACCCAATCTACCTGAGTGGAGATCCCACAAAGGAGATTCAATGTGGTAATAACAAGTTGTGGGGTGAGTCGGAGCACCTAAAGTTAGATTGACATGTTACATGTCTGAGTCTATCCCCTGAATAGCCTAGAGGTGCTCGTGGCTGCTAATAAAGTAAAAGTTTGGAACTTTGAATGGGATCAATTCTTTTAGACAAGATGTTAGCAGTACATCTTCTGAGATGCCCAGCTAAGTGAGTGTTGTTGTTGGCCGCAACTAGAGGAATTCGGGTTATTTCTTGAAAGCACTCATGATAGAGGATCGGGACGTATGGCTTATAAGCGTCAAGTGTTCGATAGAGGGCCTATCATAGCTTTTGTCGTGTTTGTTACCAGCAAAGGCCTCTACATTCAAAGGCATCAGATTCAAGACACCCGTTCATCTGGTCCTGTGAAGGTTTGCGTTGGATAACATAGGTAGTGGTTCAAGCCGGAAGGTACCATTATTGAAAGCATGGCAATGGACAATCTGTACACGTCATATTTCTATGAACTTGTGGGGGATTGTTGGAATATTTGATATATGTGGTATAAAAGTCCATAGTTCTATGACCTTGGAGCGTCGTGGGTTTGGACAGAATTTGGCAAAGGGGAAAATCTCGTCGGAAGCACTGTGATCGAGGGCGGCCGCGCTGCAGGCGAGGCGACCGCGCCAACAGACAGAGAGCTCGGCAAGTAATCACCCGTTGTCCAGGACGGTCGCGCAACTTCGAGGGCGGCCGCGCTTGTGACAGGCTTGGTGTTTCCTGGGCCGAATTGCTGAAGGTTTTAGGTCATATTAATAAGACTTTAAAACCTAATTACCATATGTATAAATATATAACTTCCTCTAGCCGTTTTGAATATGATTTATTGAAGAGAAAAACTATTCTCTTGCTCTATTTCATTATTTGATTACTTCCTGTTCATAGAGATCCGTTCGTGAGATTCAAGGCGACTGAGATAGGACCGCCGGTGATTACCTACCTGTGTGCTGATTTGTGGTACGTAGTCCGTGATCGTTTTATCCTCGGAGAAATTTGCCTGTACCCGAGTTGCACCAATTGGGGGCAATATTTTCTCTTAGGACAGTCTTCTTAAGGCGACTCGATCAAATCACGATAAGTTTTCTAATCGTTTGTTTATTTGTTTCTATCTGTTTTCCTGATCCCGTTTTCTTGCTGTCTTTTTGCTATTGGCCTATTAATTGGTACGTGCTTGACTTGATCAATAAATTCCCTACTGTTGATTAAATTATTTGTTTAATCTATGGTGCTGTTAAATTAATTTCCAACAATATATACTCCCTCCTCCCATTTAAACCTTCACAATTTTGAAGGTGGCACGAAAATTAAGAAAAAAGTTAGTGGAGTAAGTGTTGTGAGTATGAAGAGTGAGATTGAAAAGAAAAAGTAGGGTAGGAAATAGTGAGTTGATTGGTGTTGTGAGTATAAAAGTAAAGTAAAGAGAGAATTAGTGGGTAAAATAATAATATAAAATGTCCATTCTAAAAAAGGTGAAATTTTTAACGAAATATCCATTTTGACAAAAGGTGAAGCTTCAAATGAGACGGAGGGAGAATTTATTTTTTAGTCAGTCGACATAAAAAAATTGAAAGAAAATAGTTGGACACGGCTAAGGAATTGAGAAAGTTGCCGCGTGGATAAGATAATTTGAAATAAATTAAAATAATGAAGAAAGGGTTGCAAAATGGGAACACTTTTGGTCGGTTGGGAGCGGGCGCATAGAAAGATGACCCACCACAGTACATTCGACACACTAATTAAAAAGTATTAATAAAATTATAATAAATCATTTTATAAATCAAATTTTATGATAATTTTTGTAACTTTAATATTATCCCGCAATATATTACATCGTGATCACCATACCATCATTTTTAGTTTATGTTCTAGTCCATAGTTCCGGGACGGATCCTACACAGTTTTTCCCATCGCTCTTGCGAACTTGCTGTTGGACTTATTGGTGGTAGGTTTCTTTAAGACTTAACAAAAAAACTGACGAGAAAAGTAACGGAGATTGAAAAACAAACGAAATTAAGTCGAGTCTTGTATTAAATACAATCTCCGTAAGAAGTAATTGCCCTGCACAGGTGCTTACGATTTCGATGGCAATCTTCTAGTAAGATGAAACGACTTTTAAGTAAATGATAGGAGCACTCCAAATCAAATACTCTAACGAACAACACAATGTTTGCAACTTTGGACTTTGAAGAATTTGATGCAACAATATGCCAATGATTTGGATATGTTTATCTATCTTACTAGAGGGTAGGGAGGCTCAAAATATTGTATGAAAGCATTGAAATTCGGAGGGAAAGTATATAAGGAGAGTTAAAAGGTTTTGTGTCTTTTTCATTGAAAAGATGCAACTTTTCGAACAGTTGTGAAGGGCACGACTCGTGCTCCTTGGCACGAGTCGTGACCACGACTCGTTCTCATGCATTCCACTCGTTCTGATCAGTTTTGAGCAATTGGTCATTAAAGTCCATTCGTGCTCACGACTCGTGCTCAGAGTCCCCACTCGTTCTGATCAGCTGAGTGCACAATTTCATCAACCAAAACACAATTTTACTCCAATTAAATCCAAACGATCTAATTGACCCTTTTAACCAACTCTCGTTAAGTCACAAAACTTTGTCATTAATTTTTCATTCACCCGGAAATGGTTTTGAGACAATAAATGAGTTTCATAATCTACACTTAATGTAGAATACATTTTGTAACTTGCTTCGTTAACTATTTAACGAATTCCGTTAGGAAGTTAGGTCAACGTTAAGTCAAACTTAACTTTCGTTACCCATTTCCAACAATCCCCCACATGAATGACAATTAATGCATGAATGCAATTTCGTCCAAAGTTTCGGCGAACTATTATTACATCGGGATAGATAGCTTGTGGCCTTGAATCCTCCCTAGTGAAATATTATCGGATATACTAGCCATTTGGTAGCGAGTCGCTTTGAACCAGTGACTGTCGGATGTATACCAAGACAATAATACTCACATAATAACAGCTCTAACAATTGTTGTTCTCACGTTTTGTCCATTTCGACCCTGGACCGTATCTCATTCATAAGCGTTCATTTAGAGGCGGCCTAATTACCTCTCGCTTATATAGGTGATTCTCACTATAAGGAGTATCATGCACTACTCCACCCGTAGGTATAGAAATCATTAAAAGTTTTCTCAACTTATCCTTACCACTGCTGCATGTGCTTGTACTTGGATGTTCTGGGAATGAGTATTCAACATCTCCAGGTTAATAAACCGAGTTGTTGTTTCCAAGTAACTCTACTAGAACTTATAACTTGGTTGTCTCATTGAATCAAGGGCCTGGGATCTCCATTTCTCAAGGTTGAGTGTCCGCTATAAGTCCTTTTGTTGTGGGTTTTAAACCCATTCCCCTTAACAGTTTATACAGTTGATCTCGATTTATACCTTTGGTATACGGATCCGATTTTTGACTTCACATGGCCAGTTGTGACAGTCTCATTTGAGATCAATTGTTTTATGGTAATATGTCAATGACCATTGTATCTTGACTTACCACGATGTTCTACACCTTTTCCTATTTCTTCATTGTCGTCACAATGCCTTAGGTCATGTAGACACAAACTTATTCCACAAAGGAATATCTTCCAAAACCATTCAGCTTTTATGCTATCGACTCAGATTCCTTATTGAATCGAGTTGTTCAAGTTGTCTTGGAAGTTTGACACTGCTGCTCCATTTATTGTGAACATATTTTTCACTTTGGAGATTATTTGTGTCGAATATTCAATCAGTATACTCTTTTCATACTATTGAATACCATAGGTATTGTAATCTTTAATCATAAGTATATCTTTAAGTTTAAGTACACCAAGTACTATGACTATACTATTTCGGTGATTGATTACAATTACAATTAGACTTTTAGTCTATCTAGAATGATCAGTCCCTTCGAGTGATCAAATTCTTCTATCGGTCAGTTTCTTCAAGTGATTATTATCTCTGTACCGTTCCGACTTCCCAAGTATTCAGTATCTCTAAGTGGTTTGACCTCCTTAGAGTCTACCTTTCAGGAATCTACTTTATAGAGATTACCTCTCAAGATTCTACCTTACTAGAGTACACCTCTCAAGAATCTATTTGAACTTTCGAAGTACTTTTTCAAGATAATGGGATTGTGATAGGACTATTCCTTCTGATGTTCTAAAAATCTTTATTTCTAATATGACATCGGCTAATCCCATATCTTTCATGTCAAAGTTCTTCTTTAACATGTCTTTGGTATTCATGATCAATTCATGACTACCATTATTAGCATGTTTTCCACGTAAGGACAGACTATTAACAAATGATTCAGATGTTCCTTTAATGTAGACACATTTGTCACATTCATTAATCTTGAATCCATTTGATAACATAGTTCTATCGAACTTCTCATGCCACTGTTTAGTTGCTTGTTTTAGTCCATATGAATACACAAGTAGATCCAACACGGTTGTGCGACATAAAACGCTCTGTTGTGTCAATGGGATAATCTTGCATAAATCATCATGTCCTTTTTGACAACTAGCCTGGCTTTATACTTATCAACAGATCCATCGGCTTTATACTTTCTTTTAAGAATCCATTTGCAACCTAATGGTTTGCAACTTGGAGGGAGATCTACCAATTCCCAAGTATTTATTAAGCATTATGGATTTTATCTCACTGTTAATAGCCTCTTTCCAGAACGAACTATCCGGACCAGATAACGCTTCCATAACAGTTGCTGGTTCGTTTTCCAACATAAATGATAGAAAATCAGGACCAAAAGACTTTTCCACTCTTGCCCTTTTACTACGTCTAGGTCCTATCATTTCAAGGAAGTATATTCTTAAAGAATATAACGTGTCTTGCTTAAGTATTACTACTTTTAGCCGAATACCCCCACATTTTAGGTATTTATAAAACAGCTTACGAATACTTCAAATTCGTTAGGAGTTTTTATCAAATTCATCATTTAAATATTTCCTTTCTAAGGACCAATTTGTAACCCAATGGTTAGCATTATGGAGGAAGATCAAATAACTTCCAAATATATGGTGATCCATTCTTTTAACTGTTAACAGTTTAACAGTTTCTGTTAATACTAGAAGTTCATATCTATAGAACTTATGTATTTAGCTTGTACCCCCACACTTGAAGTGTACCTCCACATATCAAATATTTTATGAATATCCTAATTCTTATTTAATATTTTCCTTTATGTGGAGTCATTTAATTGTAATAACCATGTTATCTACAATGTATTTCATCTCCTTGAGATGAACCGACGACATAGTCATAACTATGTTTAAGTGAGGTCTCTTCAACCCTTTGGTTTCAAAGAATACCACATTTTCATTTCAAATTTGTTCTTCACAAATCTATATGCACTACTGTTAGTTTGCATGTCCAATGGAAACGTAATCCATGGTTTTGGGTGTGTAAGAAGCATTCGTTTGATAAATAAGTGCCAGCGCCCCAACATTTTTTTTTTCAAACGGTACTACATACTAACCACCTCTATCACTACGAAATTCTTAATTGTTAATTAAGATGAATCACAAACCTTATTGTTTACTTAAAATTTTAAGGTTTTACTTTTACTTTTCCAAAAGATGAACTTTGCATCATCAAATGCAATCATTAATAGAAGTAAAGAACTATCTATTTACTATCTCTGGTTTGAACTGATTTCTACAAAAGAAATCACAATTGATTTGCGAATCAAACTTCATCTTAGGTAGTAATTTTAAATTAACTCGTCGACTTAGTGAATTTAAATTTACACGACCTAATTGAACATGCCATAACAATTGGAACACTTCAAACCAAGTAAATAAAATTTGAAATTTTATTCTTCGCACTTAGGCGGATAAAACATTTACAATTCAAGTTAAGAAATCCTTCAACAAGGTACCCTTTACTAACACAATAACCACATTTGGTCAGTTCAAAATTTATCCCGATAGATTAAGTTGCTCGAAGTTCAATGGAACATTTTTATCTTCATTCACATTGGCTTGAAGAGGGTTTCCACCTTGGTTGTTGATTCTAGGATGTCGACATTCCCTAGCCACATGCCCGGGTTTGCCACAATTAAAACAACTACCTTTGAACTTCTTGGCGGTTGTAGTTCCCCTCTTTACTTTTCCGGTGTTCTTTCTCTTGTTTCCGGTACTTGCTTCCGCCAAGTTCGCATGCCGTCCTTTTGTCACTATACACATGGAATAGTGCATCTCGAGAAATTCCCAAAGTTCTCTTGCGGTCTTTATGCCACGACACACCTTGTATTGTGCATAATCCAAGCCATTAAGAATATAATTGCGACACAAGAAATCGCTGTGATTCCATGTATCCAAGTCATTCTTTGCTTTGGATTCATCCTCGTCGGATATCAATGGTGGATATTCCCAAAGAAATCGCACCAATTTTAATGTTGTTAAATAGACCAACATTTTCTGTTGCCACCTCTTAAAGTCCATTCCGGTAAGAATACCCGGTCTTTCCGCATGCGCGAACACATGAGACGGAGGGAGAGCATTACGAGGTGCAACCCTTGAGGTTGTACCTGAGCCAGGTGAAGGAGGTTTCTTACCATGAACCGAGCGATGTGGTGTATGAGCGGGTGCAACATTGTTGAACGTTGCGTCACCTTGAGAAGGAGGCGTTACATTGCCTTGACTTGATGTGATGGTGTCTTTCTCAGTTGCCATCTCTTGTAGGTCTTGAAGAAGCGTCAACTTACTTCTTACGATTGTTGGACTTATTGGTAGCTTCTTTAAGACTTAACAGAAAAACTGACGAGAAAAGTAACGGAGATTGAAAAACAAACGAAATTAAGTCGAGTCTTGTATTAAATACAATCTCCGTAAGAAGTAATTGTCCCGCACAGGTGCTTATGGTTTCGATGGCAATCTTCTAGTAAGATGAAATGACTTTTAAGTAAATGATAGGAGCACTCCAAATCAAATACTCTAACGAACAACACAATGTTTGCAACTTTGAACTTTGAAGGATTTGATGCAACAATATGCCAATGATTTGGATATGTTTATCTATCTTACTAGAGGGTAGGGAGGCTCAAAATATTGTATGAATGTATTGAAATTCGAAGGGGAAGTATATAAGGAGAGTCAAAAGGTTTTGTGTCTTTTCCATTGAAAAGATGCAACTTTTCAAACAGATGTGAAGGGCACGACTCGTGCTCCTTGGCACGAGTCGTGACCACGACTCGTTCTCATGCATTCCACTCGTTCTGATCAGTTTTGAGCAATTGGTCATTAAAGTCTATTCGTGCTCACGACTCGTGCTCAGAGTCCCCACTCGTTCTGATCAGCTGAGTGCACAATTTCATCAACCAAAACACAGTTTTACTCCAATTAAATCCAAACGATCTAATTGACCCTTTTAACCAACTCTCGTTAAGTCACAAAACTTTGTCATTAATTTCTCATTCACCCGAAAATAGTTTTGAGACAATAAATGAGTTTCATAATCTACACTTAATGTAGAATACATTTTGTAATTTGCTTCGTTAACTATTTAACGAATTTCGTTAGGAAGTTAGGTCAACGTTAAGTCAAACTTAAATTTCGTTACCCATTTCCAACACTTGCTGCAATCGATTCCAGGGGATTTATATTTACATTCTTTTGAATTTGATGGATGAGATGAATTCTAAATATTGTAGGGTTCACGATTGCCAAATTAATCCCGATTACAAAACAAGGAAATGGTGTCTGTTTGAGGATTGCAGCATCACATGCTGCACTGCACATGACCCGTGTCAAATTTGTCCCAAATACTTTGACGATAGAGCATGAATTGCAAAATATGTATACTTGTTAAATATATATAAACATGTAGACGTACAGGTATAAATTATAAATATAAAGTTATATAAAGTATAGAAATATAATCAATGTGTAGAATTTCTGAAGTGAAAATTACCTATTTATGATGGGCAAAATGGTCATTTCTCACTGCTTTATATATGAAAGGGTGTGGTTCCTAAATGAAATGCCTATTTGTTTTCTATATATAGAGATTTTCCATCAGCCTAGAAACATATTTAATATTGCTTATACTCTCTCCATAAATCTGAGTAGAAGTGAAGGACATTCATCATTTAGAAGAACTACATTTCCCTCCTTATTTCTTGTTCTTCACTTCAACATCAAGGATAATGGATTCGTCAGGTATATTACGCTTCCGCCTCCTTTTGTTTTCTCATTCTTATTCAAGATCTGAGTACGATTTTGTTTATACGGAATAGAAATGTTCCAACATTTGACAGTTTGATTTAGATTCTGGTGAAGTTTGTTAGAGATATTATCCCATATCGAAAATTTACGAACCTTGCCTATAATATTTAAAGATATTAGGTCACTTCTCTTAACATCAATTGATTTTAATGTGAAACCTCAGACTTTAAGAAAGTTATTGTTTTTTTGTTTGTTAAAATGTTAATAAATATATGTAAGATTAAGTTATGTAAAATTAGGTCTTACATTTATTGTTGGGATTTGTGACTATAAATTGACGAAATTGCCTTTAAATTTTTGTTTAAACATCAAGTAAATTGCCCGCAGAAGAGAATGTATGATCAAAATTCCAATGTTAATCAAATAATCCAAAGCATTAGAAATTATAAGAAAAACATTGAATATGATACTTTGATTAACTTAATTTTTTCTGAAGTTTATTTGGCTTCCTATATATTCCCATCGTCCCGAAATTATCTTTCCCATTTTTTGTCGTTAGTACAAAGGTATTTTGAATAATAATTTTAGGTTAATTTAATTATTTTATTAAAAATTGAAAACATATTATTTTATCGATACACCATTATAAATACTATCAATAACAATTTTTATATGTTATTTTGAATAATTATATCAATCATAAATTATTACTCAGAATATCTTCTTGTTGACAATAGAAAAAGTAGGAAAATCATTTCGAAACGAAAAATAGTACTCTCTCCGTCCAAGCCCAAACTTCACCATTTTGGTGTTGGCACAAAATTTAAGAAAAGTGTTGAGTGAAAAATGGTTGAGAGAGAATAAGAGCATCTTTAACCATGCCACTTCAAAGCCATCACTCTCTCCTCCACCTCAGCTTCACGTCATCATTTATCAATAACACAACTCTAAATAATTTTATCTTCATTCATGACAAAAGTCATCAGTTTCTCTCTCCTACTTTTTATTATACCCCACCATATTTTCTCTTTCCTACTCATTTATATTACATTTATTACTACTATATATAATTATTAATTATTACTCCCTCCGTCCCAGCGAAAGAGCCATTTATTTCCTTTTTGGGCGTCCCATTTAAAAAGCCACTTTCCCAAAAAGGAAACCTTAAATCACTATTCTCTCCACTCATTCTCTCTCCTACTTTACTTTTACACCCACAACATTCTCTTTCTTACATCACCTCCCACTCATTCTCTCTCCTATTTAATTTTTCATACTCACAACATTTAAACTTTTTCTCTTTCCTACATCACATTTCTTATTTTGCGTGCCGGACAAATTTTGTGGCTCTTTCGCCGGGACGGAGGGAGTATACTATATACTCCCTCCGTTCCGGCTGCTATACGAGTTGACAAGACGTAAATTAAGAAAGGGGAATAATGAGTGGTTGTGAGGAAGAGAGAGAATGAGTGGAGAATAATGAGTGGTTGTGAGGAAGAGAGAGAATGAGTGGAGAATAATGAGTGGTTGTGAGGAAGAGAGAGAATGAGTGGAGAATTATAAAAATAATAAAAAGTTTCCTTTTTTGGTAATGTTGCAACTTAAGTGAAATGCCGAAAATGGCAAAATGTTGCAATCTTAGCGGAACGGGGGGAGTAAATGATTAATTATAAATTTCATTATAATTAATTATTTTATTAATATATTTTATTTTTTAATTATAGAGAGTGATAAAATGATTAATTATAAACCTTGATTTTATTTTTTCTCTCTTGCCGTGAGTGTCATCTGCGAAACCAAATTTTACAAAAGTCATTCATGACTTTTGTAAAAGTCATGAATGGGCTTAGTCTCCTTGTCAAATCAGCCATGACTTTTACAAAAGTCATGGTTGTAAATGCTCTAAGTGAGTGGGTAAGACAAGTGGAATTCATAATTTAAATGTGTGAGAGAGAAAAATTAGTGAATATGACAAGTGGAACCCATAATTTATGAATGTGAGTATGAGAAATGGGATATGTATAATAGAATATTAATAAACCTTTTTCATTTTAGAAATGGTAAAGCTTCTACCAAGACACTCATTTGAATAAAATGTGAAATTTGGACGGACGAATGGAGTATAATATTACTCCCTCCAACTTAAAATGATTGATAAAAAATTCACCTAAGAAAAGTCATAAAGCTTCCACTAGACCATAGTTAACTCGAAAATAGTAAGACAGCTTAATACTCCACATAAGTAATACTTCCTCCTTCCTTAAATCCTTAAATGTTTGTCCCATTTTTTCTTTTCCTTTGTTCAAAAAAGTTAGTCTCATTTTCAAAATTAAAGCTTCAAAATCACTAAATTTTCAAAACTTGTAACATTTAAGGACGAAGTATTACATAACGGCAGTGTATATTATCAATAATTTTCAAAGCGTTCATAAAAATAACCAAAATTAAAGCTTCAAAATCACTAAATTAAAATGTTTGAAAAGTCAAATGGGACAAACATTTAGAGACGGAGGGAGTATCAAAATATAACTTAGAATAATACCGGAGAAACAAAATAGTTACAAAAAAATTTGCTCACAAAATTCTAGGTGTGATAATTTTATTGGTGTTTTTAATTAAATTATAACGAGTCTACTATCGATGCAACTAATAAAATATCGTCAAATCATTTTGTTTTGTGAGCAAGATTTTGTGTTTTTCTTTTGTTCCCCTATAACTTATACAGTACTCCCTCCGTCCCTAAAAAATTGTCCTGTTGTACATTTTGTAATTATTAAGGAAAAGTTTCACCTTTTTGTACCTTAGTAGATTTGCACTAACATTCATGCCTAAGTTTAGAAATGAGACATACTTTTTGGAACAAATCAAAATAGCAAATGGAACAATCTTTCAGGGACTGAGGGGAGTATATTGAACCAATCGAATTCTGAAATTTTTTTAAAAAAATAATAAATGACGGATTTTATAATTTATTAACCACAAGATGCAGAGAAAAGTCCTAAGATTAAACAAACAACCTGTACTCTGCATTATCCTTCTTTTGGCCTATATGTTACTCCAATACTCCCTCCGTCCCGTATAAGAATGCACTCTTACCATTTATTATTTTGGGTGTCCCATATAAGAATGCACTTTTCTAAAATGGCAAAAAAAATTACTATTTCTCTCACTCATTCTCTCTCCTACTTTACTTTTACACTCACAACACCAATCAACTTACTATTTCCTACCCCACTTTCTCTCTCCTACTTCTCAACACTTACACCACTTACAATTTTCCTTAATTACCGTGCAAAATGGAAGAATGCGTTTTTATGCGGGACAGAGGGAGTACTCCTTAGTACACGAAAATTAGTCCCTCTTTTTTCATTTTGGTTGAATGAACTCTAAAAAATAATTTAGGTTATACGAATTTTATCCGAATGAAAATCTAAAAATTGTTATTGATAAAACTAATAATGATGTATCGACAATAAGTTTTAAATTCTCAATTAAGATAACTAAAAATAACTTAAATTATTACTTAAAATTCATTTAAACTAACAACGAAAAAAATGAAACTGACTTTCCGGGAAGAAAAAAAATACTGCGCTGACTTTTGGATGTCACCCAACAGTTGTTAACAACTTGTAATGATCGGATTATAAAAAAATGGAAGTCAGAAATCAACCACCAAAGAACCCAAAGAGGCAAAGACTTTCCAGGTCAACTGACTTACTTCAATAGCCCATCAATTGTCCACTACTTACCAAAATAAATGCTGCATTATTCTATTGTATTGTACTCCCTCCGTCCCAAAATATTTGTTTCATTTGACTTTTTTATTGAACTTTGACCACAAACTTATAAGATTAATCATGTTCATAAAATTTTAAAAGTTGTTGTTGATAATATTATTAATTGTGAATCAATAGAAATTTTTAGAATTTCATGAACATAATTAAATTATCATATATTTGTGGTCAAAGTTTAACAAAAAAGTCAAATGGGACAAACATTTTGGGACAGAGGGAGTATTGTATAAGTAATGTTTTTTTCTTTTTTATGATGTCTCACAGAGGCGAGGAAAGGGATCGAACCTGACGCTCACCGAGGGTGAAACCTGGCTTTTCTACTAGCCACTCCTATTGTACAAGTAATGTTAGTACTCTATTTGTTGACCAAAATATAACACCAGAAGTAGATGAAATAATACTCTCTCCGTTTCAAAATTAATGTCTAGAAAAAAGAAATAGTCGGATACTCCATGAAGCATGCACGATTGATTTCTATACCGAACTGTATGCACTAATGGCAAAAGAAGATCAGAAGACAAATGACGAGTAAATACGAAGAACATTATAGATAAATGCTATCACGGGGACTTTTTAAAATTAAAAAAAGGAAATGAAGCATTTTATACGACGATGAAGAGCTTCAGGAGAGTCAGACATGGTACGGCCAGAAGTTATGGATGATCGGTGTTGAAGACTGTCCCCTACTTAAACAGCCAGTTCATCTTCGAGAAAATTGTATTCAAATTTGAATTCATTCTTGATTCTTTGACACCTGGAAAGAATAAGAACATGGGTAAGTATCAGAAGATCAAATATTCAAGTTTACTTTTCTGTAATTCTCACTATTTATTCATTCCAGGTGAAGGAAATACGTTATATACGAAGCATGGACAAAAACTCCAGCACGAGATACTTCCTCCGTCTCAAAATAAGTGTTGAAATGACTTTACAGCGATGAAAAAGAGTATTCGACTCCGTGCGTTTCCTTTATACCCTCAAATATTCTTAGTGATATCAAATCAATGTGGCCTAGATCATTTTCAACCAGAGATTATCCTAATGAAAATCTAAAACATGTTATTGTTACACCATTATACATATCATCAATGACAATGTATAGATTTTTATTAGGATAATTAAATTAAGCTAAAATAACTCCTCAAAATTCATTCAAAGTAGCAACAAAAAAAAGTAGGAAGACCATTCCGGGAAGGGCGGGGTATTAAAAAACATAGCCATACTCTCACATGCATCATTGTTGCTATTTCAAGAAAATGTGGAAATGGAAACAAAAAGGACACAAGGACAATAAATGCATTTGTGAGATTATTAAGCACCAATGCTCCTGCAAACATAACTCAACTGTGACAAACATGGAGGACAGATGGTTAGATTCATTTTGCCAAAGTGCCCATGTCGACACAATATGTGGCAATGCATATGGTTCGGGATGCGGGAGTGGGTTGGCTGTACACAGTTTAGTGTGAATCATAAAATTTTACTCGAGGAGGGAGTAGATGGCATATTTGTGTAACTTTCAATCTAAACTGTTGCAATGACCTTTTAAGAGCATATGCATAACAGGATTCCAATCTCCTTGACATATCCAGAAATAAAAAATTGCCCACACAGAAGACAATAATAGAATTATATAGCATACAAGAAAATTAAAATTGAGAGAAATCATACCAGCCATTCTGCATCTCGTCACTGCCTATATGGAAATCGAAGTACACGTATGTTCCCTGTTCATACTCATCGGTGGCAACTTTTGGCTCCTCGTGCCGTTGGAACCACGTGGTATACTTTTTATGGTATCTCCATGATTGTTTCTTCAATTCTTTGGCAGCCAAATATTGCTGATAAGTATTCTGCAAACAAGAAAGGGCTTGAGAACAGGCTTGAGATAATTGCCAACAAAAGTTTAAATGTAGGATGAGGAAGGTCATTAAAATGAAGTTTCATATTACCTGCTGGTAGTAAAAAGCAAAGAACAGGGTATCAGTTCCAATATTATCAGCTCCAAGTCGTTCCCAAAAGGCCGGATTATTGACAACCGGGGCCTGCACTTGAGGATAGCTTGGAGGAGTAACTGCAGGGTGCCTCTGAAAAAACAGAGATATATCTAGAATTAAAAAAATGAACTCAATGATAGACTTTCTGTATGGTGGTGATGATGGAAAAACAAAAGAGAAATCAAAGAAATTTCAGACCGCAGTGTAATTCTTAGCACGTTCAGAGTCTTTGGGTTGGGGGAGCTTGTAAAGAGCAGCCTCAAGCATCTGCAGGTTGTACTGCTGATCATGCATTGCTCCTAAGTTCACAGCAGATGCATTTAGACTATCACCAATTGCACCAAGGTCAGATACGCTTCTTCGACCAATAACACCTAGGCTTGCAGAAGGATGATTGGCTTGTAAAGGTTGTCCAGGAGAAAGATCAATATCCCGTGAAACTTGTGCAGGCTCTGTCAAGGAGCCAGATACTCCAGCCTGCAATTAAATTAAAATATATATATATATAGCATTAAAGGAGAAAAAAACAGAAAAAAAATGTAAAAAATATAAATCAAGCCATCAGCACTAATAATAAAAAAATTGATATATCAAGTTAAGTTTTGCCAAAATAAGAAATATTAAGGATATTAAACATACAGGTGTATCTAGTGCATACGAAGCCTTCAAATCATCATCATTTGTTCCATTCTTGCCCAGGACAGAGCTAGGGATAGAATCAGCAGCTGAATCCTCAGAGACAGTCTGCGGTTGCTGCAGTTCCTCAGTTTTTGCATGGCCAGCTTCTGCATACCATAAAAATGGTTAAAATATATTCTATTACCACATTGCTCATGCACACCGGAAATCTACCTGCAAGTTTAAATTTCTGTAACTTGGACTAAAATAATCAAACGACTAGCCTTATGAAGCGTGGATTGCTCGAAATGGATGAAATGGTGGTATCAGATTCATTTGGACAACTATTGTATATGCAACAATACAATCAGTCCATGTTCATATAAACTAACATCAAAACAGATATATTGTGAAATTAAAAATAATGATGTTAAGATTATAATATTAAAAACTGGTGCATGATGCCACATATCAAAAGACTCCAAAGATTCAGGAACAAAAAGATTAAAGCAGCTATCTATGTATCAGTCAGGTGCAATGGAATCTTTCTGTCCACTAGCCATCAATTTCCTCTTCCTCCACATCTTCAACTCTCTCCCCTCCTTATCCCGTCGACTAGCTCTGTTTCCCCTTGTTTTTACCCCTCACTTCTTATATCCATTCATTGATTCAAATTATTTGTCATCCCTTCTTCGTTCTTCATTCTTTTTTCCCTTGCCTTACCTCCAAATTCTTAAGCAATAATAGATCTTTTTTCAAAAAAAAAAAAAAGCAGTACTCACACTACAGTCATGTAAGCCATGTTCAAGGTTAAAGTAACAATACTATACATGAATAAAAAGGCAATAGCAATCAACTACCCGTACCATTATCTTTAGGACCAGTAGACATTATTGGATGCTGAGAAGCCTGCGGAAGAATCGAATTTGGTTGCTGCTGCAAGGAGGCTGATGTTACAGCGGTAAGCCCAGCTGCCTGGGATCCAACATTCAACCCAACTTGAGGTGACACAGCAGAGCTTTGAGAGTTGAACTGTAATGTGATTAATTTATATAAAGATCCTCTTCAAGCTATTCAATCAGCGTGAAAGACAATAGGAAAACTGAATATTGTAAGATTGACAAACATTATTAATAAGGATCAAACGGTGTTTGTCAATAGCTGACTAGATAGACAGGTCAACATGAATTAAATTTCAATCTGTCACATCCTTATTTCAAAGGCTATGAAATTCAAACTTCAAATTGCAGCTCAAAGTAAGAGATTTACAAAATTCACGTATTTGTACTATTTCCCAAAAGAGAAGATGGTCAAGCAAATGCTACCACGTAGTCTTTGTTTTTTACATGGCCAATGGATTCCAAAGCTCATTCTCATGGAAATCAATTCTCATGTAAAGTAAGCCATAATGTAGGTCATGTTCAAATATATATCGAAAATGGAATGCCAAACATCAACCAGCATTACAGGACCAAAGATCACCTGCTGCATGAGTGTATTTTGATGCTGTGCAGAGAACTGCTTGTGACTCCCACCAGCAAGTGGGGGCATGCCAAGAAGAGTACTCTGACCTTGTTGCTGCACCTGCTGTAATCGCTGCAAGAACTTCTCCCGGTGATCTGGTGGGATTTCAGTTCTTGCACGAAGTTGCCCCTGAAAAAAAATGATTGCACATGGTATAATATGTATAATATGGGTGTCCCTGGAGTGTGCATGTGTGATGGGTGATGTATGCTATGCGTGGAATGGTGCAATTAGAGAGCCTGAAGAGGTAGCAGTAGGAGAGGAATCCGAGACTGATTAGGTGAAGAGAATTAAGGGTAGTGATCATAGAGAGATCTGCACAAATGCTCTCTAAATAATCAAAAGCTCATGTCTGAAGCCCCATGGAATCTAATTGCTAGTAGTAGGTCTTTGCAAAACAAATGCTCCGAAACCATGGAATTTTCCAGGTCATCTAAAAGCATGCACAAATGAAGCAAGAGCTCAAATAGTACTCCCTACATCCCAAAATGAATTACCATTTGGGATTTAAGGGTCATTTTGAGAAGGCTGATTTTAAATAGAAAAAAAATAGAAACACTCTTGTTATTCACTTTCAAAATTTTGGCTTTGCAAAAGTATAATGGACTATCAAAAAAATTGAAAAAAAAAAAAGAATATTTGGGGAGAAGGTTATTTGAAGGTAAAGTTTCATAAAGTCATTAGTTTTGGGACAAAAAAGGACATTCAATTTGGGACAGAGGGAGTATATCATTTTTAACACCTGAACATAGAATACTAACTCTAAAAAGTGTACTTTGGAATACAAAACGAGAAAATTTAGTAATTACATACTCCCTTCGTCCCACGTCAATAGAGACCAAAATGAACGAAAATTTTCGTTCATGGCCTTGAACGAAAATTGGTTCACTAATATAATTGGCATGAACCAAATTTGGTTCACCAAATTACAAAGGATGAACCAAAACTGGTTCACCAATAATCATGGTCTAAAAACTTTGCCATTTTTGGCGGTCTCTATTGAGATGGGACGGACGAAAAAGGAAACTAGTCTCTATTAACGTGGGACAGAGGGAGTATACCTCATGGCTGGAGAAAAATGAGCTTTTCCATTATCTTTCTTTTTTCTTTTCTTCTCCTTTTTGGTTCAATAGAAGTATAGGTTGGGTTTCGCAAATGAACCACTCAAGAGGTAAAAGAAGATGAACTAAATTGCCAAAATGAAAATCATTGCAACATACCGCTTCTTGTTGATTCTGGAAGGAGCTCCCAGGCCTCCATTGTATACCGGAAACTCCAGAAGGTGAAAAAATCCTGCCAGGCATACCTGTAGTTTCACCAGCATTGCCGGTGTCAGCTGAGGTAGCTCCATCGCTGGCCTTGGTACCTTGCGGCAAGATCATTCTGTTACTTAAAGGCGAAACCATAGACTGTACCATGCCACTATTACCGATTCTTTCATCAGATCCTAATATATTTCTCTTTGCCATTTCTGGTACAGAAGGAACAATGCCAAGGGCTCCATTATTAGACAATGTACTTCCAGAGGTAAGAGGATTACTTATTGAAGGTTGGTTGGTTAGGCCAGGTCGGCCAATATTCCTTAGACCAACTTCAGTAAGAGCTGGAGATGATTTACGGCCGGGAAAGCTGGCAATGTCTTCTTCCTTCGAAGGGGTAGATACATTAATGGGAGACGAGGGAGCAGCAGCAACGGAATCATCCAAACTACCTCGAACAGAACTTGGACCCGAAAGGATTGATGAAGCTGTCACACCAGGGAAATTATGAGATAAAGGACTCATTGGCACAGGAATTGCATGGCTCGCTGCTGGTGTCGTAGGAGCAGAAGAAGCTGCACTAGACTTGGGAGGTGGAGTCCTAGCTGTAACCTCAGAACTACTTTCCTGGGGAAGGGCCTCCTCATTTTGCTCCTGGGCTAAAGCTCCCTGCAGAAAAGAAGATGAAACATAAACTTGAAATTATAGCGACAATATGTACTACAAATTGCAGTAACTAAAACAGAGACCAGTAAACAGACAAAGCATTCTCTATAAGGAAAAAGCAAAAACACTAATTTCATTAGGCTTCCGTTCAGCAGGGTCAATAAAGTCAGAATGGGCATGCCAATTAAAGAAATAAGCAGATAAATAACGTGGGTGAGCAGGACAAGGGCAAACTATAGATGGCCACCATTTCGAAAATATTGACTTTCCAATCAGGCACATCATTCATCAAACAAGTCTATAATTATATCCTAAAATATTTTGCAATCAATGAGGGCCCCCCCCCCCCCTCAACCAAAACACAATATATGAGTGAGAAACATATCTTGAAATAATAATAAGAGCAATGACATCAATAAGAGAAAAGGAAAAAAGTCTCCAAATTTTTGAGTGGGCTCACAAATAAAGGGTGAAGTAATGAAATGTCCGACTCTAATGAGTCTAACACCCCCCCCCCTTCCCATCAAGTGAGATTTTGAGAATTAGCGGGGTTAAATGCAAGGAAACCAAATTTTTTCGTGAACAAATTGATAAGAGTGTAATAACTGATTGCAAATGAAAATGATATGTATATATACGCACAAAGGTTTTCGCACATGTACACATTTGCTGCCCCACCCCCAATCTTATTTGTGTTTTGTTATTAGCTATCGTAATTAAATCTACGTATACAGACTCAAGCGCGCATATACAAAAACATGGAAAGATAAACAGACAGGGTGAGAGTGATGTATTATTGGCAAGCTAACTCAGCAGGATAAAGCATACCGGACTTTGAGCTGGCGAAGAGGGCACAGAAATTTTCAAGTTTAAAACAGCACCAGTGGCACCAACACCCTGCGCCAAAGCAAGAATCTGAAATTTGAATGACAGCTCTCTTATTGAAGTCTAAACTCTTTTAGATGAAATGATAGAAGAATGTATCCGTGGGACAAGAAATGCAGCCACAGTGGTTATCAAACAATCTAACCTGTGTAGCCGTAGCTAACTCTCTTAAAAGCTGACGGATAAAGCATAGAGAAATAGGGATTACAAATAACCCTTCCAAACAGTAAAAGCAAATATAAAGTGAAGTTCATCAACACTAACAAGCACCGATAAAATTTGCAAAAGTAACAGCCATTTTTTTTAAATTGAACCATTCATGCTTTTTAATTAAGAGATTCCTCCACAGAAAGTCTGATATACTCTGGTGGAATACTCAGTAACATAGTGAACTTTTAGCCCATTGAGTAAGTGTTGTTTTTGGTTCTTAATAACACTCGGTTTTGGTGGCTTCTAAAAGAAGTTTCATCTCATAGAGTATTTAGTTAGTAAGATTCCGCCTTAAAAGGAAGTGCACAAACAAAAGTTAATGCTTAAAGAGATTAATATTTTTTTAAATTGGATTTTTATTAATGAATGACTTAATCTATTACAAGAGTGGAACTTGAAAGTGCTAGAAATTGATTTGGTGGGGTTTGAAGAGACATTAATCACGCACCAATCCTCAAGCATATGTTTTGGCTTTGGCTGGCTCCTAAAAGAAGTTCTATCTCAAATTTCAGACGACCACAGAGATTTCAGTTATTAAGTCTTCCAACTTAAAAGGAAGCGCACAAGCAAAAGGTGACACTTCAGAAAGGTACTAATCGGACACCACTCTTCAAACATAAGTGATGTTTCTTGGTTCTTCATTAAACTTGGTTTTAATGGCTCCACAGTTCAAACAGAACTTTCAAATTTCGGATCACCGTATAGATTTACTGAGAAGAAGAAAAGGTAGAAGCACAAGAACATAGCAGATAACCAAAAAAGTGGTAATATCTAAAAGAAGCAAGTACAGTGCATACCACAATGAAGACGGATATCTCACAAGGCCAAAAGGACCAAAACACGATGCAAAGAAATCCTTTGATCAAAGGACGGCAAACCAATTCAATGCTCATTCACTTTCTAAATTGCTCATCCGGCATAGTTAATAAATGCAATTGCCTCTTTCGCCTCAGGCGAGAGGCAAAGTCAGGCACCTTCCTAACCCCAGGTTAGGTGATGTGCAAAGGCGAGCACAGGCCGTAGTCTCCCTTGCCTGGCAAGATGTGAGAGGCGATGAGGCGCACACTGACCCAAATCTCAATCCCCACAATCTCTTTAAGTTACACACGATGCAGCTTTGTGGTATTTCAAATAGAAAAAATTGGGTTGGAAAAAACTAATCAGAAGTGACCTACACTTTTCGACATTTTCTCACTTGGAGTTGGAACGACCTGTCTGAACTTGATTTAGCTCCGACTTAGGTCATTTTCGACTTCTGGTGAGATTTCAACAACCAGGCAAGGTGGCAACAACCGGAACGACCAATGTCTTAGGTTATTGGTTCATCCTCAGTCTTCTCGCTTCTCTTTTTGATATAAAGAGATTCAAGACAGTGTTTTACTGTGTGAATTTTTCCTCTTCTCAATTTCTCAATATATACATATGTGGTATATATATCATTTGTCCTAAAAAAATATTGTCTAGGTTGCTCGTCTGCCTCTCGCCTTATGCTTTTAATAACTATGAACACCAGTCTCCAACCCATAGGGACATGAAGCAAAAGGTTATCATGAGATTCACTACGACACTGATGCAAAACACGAATATCCAAGGATTAACGTTATTAGGCTGACAGCATTGAGATGGTCATTAGCTTCCAGTTGATTTGGCACAAGAGACCATGCAAAAGTCGTCTATTTAGAGTTAACTCTACCCTTTGAAATGGAGGAGAGGAAAGAAAAAAACCAGGGCTACGAGACCAAGAAATGAACCTACCACTGGGGTCCAAAAGCAACAATGGTTTATCAGGGGATCGGTATCTTCACGAGCTGAAAGGATCCAACAAAAGCATCCAGACCTCAGATTCACTAGGGGGAAAGAGACTACTTCCTAAGTCTAAAAAAAAATCCCTTCTTTGACAAGACGTAGAAATTGAAGCATTAATTAGAGAGTTTCTGATATATACGGATACAAATAAATCAAGGAAATAACCTATGCCAATGCAAATGTTCTTCTCAAAACCACTCAATTACGCACATGTATAGCAAGTGGCAGTTACTAGAGCAGAGAAATCTTTAAGGTGTGTACATACTCCCTCCGTCCCGTGTAAGATTTCACGTTTGCCATTTTGGGCGTCCCATATAAGATTTCACTTTCCTAAAATGGCAAAGAATCTTTACTATTCCTCCCACTCATTCTCTTTCATACTTTACTTTTATACTCACAACACCAATCAACTTACTATTCCCTACCCCACCTTCTCTCTCCTATCCCACTTTTCATACTCACAATATTTACACCACTTACACATTTTCTTAATTCTCGTGCAAAACCCATTTGTGAAATCTTATATGGGACGGAGGGAGTATACTTGATGAACCAGACAAGAAAAAACTTGCCACCAATCAACACCAGGAGAGAATATTGCGACCTGAATGAAGAAAACAGATATAATGCTACACTTTCATCTCTTGCCTAAAGGCTCTCAGCATTTCTTCCTCAATTCATACACATTCTATCAATACATCTGAGAAGCACGCAGACTATGCATGTAGTGTCTATTTACAGACAGTAAATCATCTAATGCATTTAATATACAGCTTCTTGGCTTGGACAGTAATAAATGTGACAAAAGACCACAACACATCACCTTACTTTAATATAACATATGTGGTTTATATGTATGAGAAAAGTGAAAGATGAAATGATTACAAGATAAAGGATGGCAAAATATTTAGAAATTCCATGGCAGATACTATTTACCTTCACAAGAGCAGGTGGAGCGATAGCAACTAGATCTTCAAGTGACTCCACCTTGTCCAACGGCAAAGAGATGTAAAGCTCATCGACATCACTAAATTCTTCAAAATCATCCTGCAGAAAAATGGCTCAGTACTCATCTACAAAAGGTTCAACAATCTGTTATCTTAAATGCCTAAAGGAAAATATCTATTATGAGCACAAGGAAAAAAAACTTAATCTTTGCCTCATATTAAAAAATGTCAAGTTAAAGATTGCCAGATTAGTTATTAAAATAAATAGATAAATCTTATTAACTAACCTGATTTCGTTCCACATAGTCATCCAGGAAATCCTTAACATCATTGACTTGCTCAGGACTCAACTCATCATTATCCAGCAATCTCAAGATCAGTTCTAACTTCATGATATGAGCCTTGTGTCTAGTGATTGATGTCTCTAAATGTGTCTGCCCAACAAAAACAGGAAACTCGTTACAAAAAAAGTACAAGTGATCATTGCATATGTTCAATCTGTCTCTTAATTATATCCTACCAATCGTGGCGGTCTTGCTTTTCCTTTCTTGACAGTTAGTCCCTCCAACTCAGCTTCAAAACTATCTATCTGAGATTCCAGCTCCCCCACCTATTACAATGGCATACAAACATGTATTAGAACCATTCAGAACACACAGCAACTGCCATCTTTTCAATCCAAAACAAAATTTAACAAAAAAGTACAATCAACTGAATAGAAAAGATGCCAATGCAATTGACAGTTGTCAAGATGACATAAGTTCTAATTAATTGCAATACAATACAATACAACAAATGAAAGAAATTTTATATATAATCATCATCTTGACAACTCTCAGGTCTTATTTACCTTTTACCGATATCATGCAACAAAACCATTCTAAAAAGAAAATCCAAACAGTTTTTATTTACAAAATGAACCTTATTTGATGCAGAAAATAAATACAAAGTACAAGAAAATAAAGAGATGAGCTAGACACTTGTTCGTCATAATAAGCAAGGCAGTACTTTCAGCAAATATGAAATTTCATACCACATTGTTCAGCCAATCTCTTGTTTCTGACTTGGCTTTCTCCCTCGGATCCTATCACCAACAATGAAAATAATAACTAGAAGGAAAAATATAAGAAATCATAATAAAGAATCTGAATTTCAAAACTAATTTTACACTATAAATTTATGGACGTACTTATACATATGCAAGTGACTTCAAAACCTAATGATTAATTTGAAAAAAATCAGGAAATGCAATATAGCCTTAAGCCTTTTAATATAAGCAGTAGGGGAGGAATCTTACTTTCATCTTCTCATGATTCTCGTCATGGGAAAACAAAAAAAAACACTTTCTATAGGTTGTCACTGTGATAGATTTCCGTGGAGATCAAGTTAAGAGCAAACGCAAACAAATCATTACTGCCATGGATCTTAATTCAAGTAAAATGCACAATCTTGTTAAACTCATGTATGTGGTGGCCGTTGCAAATACAATCAGTAACACCATTCATTATTAAACAGGACAAGCATTACAGTAACTACCGTTTTAGGTTGTTGGCCCAAGCCTTCTTTGGAAAAGGCTTTTGTCTTAGTCTCTTTCTCGCATATCTTAAATCGCTCCATTTCTCGCTCGATAAGCTTGCGAGCATCCATCAGAGCCTGCTCATAAGAGGCACTAACCTATGTCAACATGTATCAAAAGAAAATTAATTGTCAACACCAGAATGAAGAAATAGACATATAAAGCAAGATACTAATATATTAAACATTATTTCAAGTAGCACAAGACAACATTAACATTATATTGATGCACAAAAAAACCACAAATGAAAAGAAAAGGCAAGTGCTGCACACGAGTAAGGGATGAAGTGCACAAAAGTAGAGGCAGAGTGAAACACAAATATTTTAGTGCTAAAGATTGAATGTGAATAACCCAAACGATGATACAAAAACATTATTTTTCCACATGAGTCACATCCTCAACCATCCACCACATAAAGCTCATTGCTATATATGAGCATGGAATAGTAACCTACATGTGTTCTTTGAAAATGCAATCCTCTTTATTTGATATTTGAATATGGGAAACTAGTTGGCCTATCGACGAAGTAAAATCCTACTGTATATCCACACAAGTTCACACGTGTTTTCAAGGACACGTGTCTGGAATGATTATTTCTGAGAAATCAGCTGTATCCCACAGATCATAACTTTGACCTTTTTGGTTAAATAAAAAAAATTAAAAATATAATTGTACACTTCTGTTACACAAGATAGTGTGCTTTAACTTTTATAGACGTAATAGCAGGAGAACAAACACTGATATCTTCCTAAACAGTTTACCTAGCTCACGCCAACGTGGTCACTAGAAAAAAGGAACCAGAGTTTTGAACATTAATCAATAGGTTCAGTAACAGGTTAAATTTACTCACTAGAAGTCTACCAGCCTAAACAATAATTTATACTGGTTCCAAAAACACCCTAAAACGACAACATGAAGCAAGTAAATCCAACGTTCTGAATGCCCATCAATTACTCAAAACAAAAGGACAAAAGTGTCTTGCACATTTCTATTTATAATTATGTGTACATATATGTAGATATATGTGTGAGTGTATTTAAACAGCTGCGCTATTTACAAAATTATTTTTGGAAATGGGACACCCCCATTTCAGAATGGAGCCCTTCTGAGAGGTACTTTTATTAATTTTTAAATTCCCTCGGCCAAGTCCAATAGTATGATGTGGATATGTATACTCCCTCCGTCCCGGAGAACCTTACCCACTTTGACCTTTGATGGTCAATACTAATGAACTTTGACCAAACATTAATGTAAATTTAATCATCATAGTAAAAATCTAACATTTGTTATTGATAAATCACTAAGTGATCAATCAATAACAATTCTTTGGCCAAAGTTCATTTGTGTTGACCATCAGAATAGTAAGCGGGTAAGGTTCTCCGGGACATAGGAGTATAGATATAGAACATTAGACCATGTCAAATGACAGTTCACATGGTCAGTACTTGGGATTGATAGGTTCACGTGGCCTTGGAGAGGCTTTTCCTAGTTCATGAATATTGGAAAATCAATCGCTATGAACTGATGAGTGCTTCTGAAATTCTTTATGGTAGTTATATTACTTGTCAAGCAGCAATTTCAATATTTATCACGTTGACTCCTAAGAGGGATCGATTTGAAAGGGGGGAAATATTAGGCCTATTAGTTTAGTCACCGGTGTTTATAGAATTATCACCCAGATTCTTTTTAAGAGATTAGGCAGGGGGCTATTACTAGATCTCAGTGCGATTTTGTAGAAAGGTGTCAGCTTCTTGAAGCGCTTTTGATCGCTAATAAGGTTGTTGATGACATGAGAAGGGGGAGAAGGGTTGGGTTTGCAGCTGGGTTCTGTTAGAGATTACATCATGGTGAATAGGCAATATCTAGATTTCGTGCTAGAGAAAAAGGGTTTGGAGAGTCAATTGCGGAAGTTGATAAGTGGGTGTTTGGGTTCCATGACCTAATTTATTACTCCCTCCGTCCCAGACCAAGGGTATATGGGGGGGATTTCACGCTTCTTAAGAAGTTTTTTAAAAAATGAATAAAAGTTAAATGTGAGATAGGGAATAGTAATTAAATGTGTGGTAGGAAATATGAGAGATAATGTAAAAGTTAAATGTGTGGTAGGGAATAGGAGAGAGAATGTAAAAGTTAAAAATATTTAATAGGAGAGAGAATGAGTGGGAGGAATAGTAGTTAAATGTGTGGTAGGAAATAGGAGAGAGAATGTATAAGGATATAATGAATGGTTTTTTTGTAAATATATGAAGATGATAAGGGTATTAATATATTCAAAAACTTGCCTTTTTTGGAAATGAACTCTTGGTCTGGGACGTCCCAAAAGGGAAAGATGAACCCTTGGTCTGGGACGGAGGGAGTATTATCAACGGCAAGCGAAGGAGTAGTTTAGTACATCGCAAGGGTTTCATGGTTTCATCAGGGCAGCCATCTATTTCATTTTTTTTTATGTTGATAATGAATGACCTTAGTAAGTTGATTTCTAGATGCACTGATAAGGGTCAGACTGATGGTTGTCCGGTAAGGTAAAGAGCAGGTAAGGGTTCTCACTTACGATAAGCTGATGATATCATTCCACTCCTTTTTTAAGGACAGGTTGAGAACTTGCTTATGGTCGTGCGTTGAGGTTATTTTGGTTTATAGATCAAGTTGAGCAAATATGAGCTGGTTGACATCTAATTTTGATGACCATCTTTTGCAGGAATATGGTTCCATTGTTAGGTGCTCTATTAAGGAGTCGCAGTCTGCTTACCTGGACTAGTCACTTGGAGCAAACCCTAGGGTGATTAGCTTCTGGAACTCGATGGTTGAAAGTGTCAAACGGGTTTGAATGATGAAAAAAAGACTTAACTTTCCTAAGAGGATAAATTTATGCTTATAAAAGCCTGTTTTCTTAACAACCATTAATCACCTCTCTTTGTTTAAGCTTCTGGTGAAGATTGCAAACTAGCTTGAAGGCATTATGTGCCACATTTTGTGAGCAAGGGTGGCAGGCATGGATAAGGACCACTTAGTAGCTTGGTAAGGTCCCGCCAGCCTAAGCAGAAAGGAGATTTTGAGATTGGAAATACAACCTTAAGGAATCCTTCCATTGTGAGTAAAAGGTTGTGTCGCTTTCTTTCGAAATGGCAATCCCTTGAGCATAAGGTCACTAGAAGCAAGTTTAGGATATAAACTGATGGTTGGGACGTTGGCATCTTTCCTCCCCTAACTCATGTCAGTCCATGGAAATTTATTCATTCTTGTCTTCATTGTTTCCCAGCATATATTAATTTGCATGCAACCTATGGGATTCGGATTTACTTTTGGGTAGATTATTGGGTTGAACCTTTGCCTTCGTATGTTTTTTTCCCATGCCTGTTCAGATCGTTTGTTCATAATACTCCTTTTTCCATATTCTCATAAAGAGGGCTATTATTTTTGTGGGATTTTAGATCTATCTAATATATAAACAGAGGACTTCGTGATCTTAATATTCTTGATAGTCATGATAAGCAAACTTGGTTCTTACATCCTTCTGGCAGATTCACCTCTAGATCTCTATTTAAAAGCCTTAGTCAGCCTCACAATCCAGTCTTCCTTCCGTTGACTACCTTTATTTGGGAGCCCAATATTCCTTCAGATCTGAATGCCTTTGCATGGTCTCTAGAACTGAATTCAATAAGTACTGCCATATTTCATGAGAGGCCTCAACCTTACAACGCTATCCCCAACCTCAAGCCATTTATGTGATGTGGTGCAACCAAATCATTTCACTGTCCTTACTCCTATGGCTTGGCATGTGTGGTGTGAATGGTAGATGATTTTAGGTGAGACTGAGAGTTGGGCTTATCCTGCTTCTATCAAAGATTTACAAGGTATCAAAAATTTTGGGGTTTGGTGGGAACAATGGCGGGTCTGTTTGTGCACGTGTGAGATTTTTGTGATTCTATAATGCATATGGGCAGAAAAAAAAACGAGAAAAGATCCAACTTTACCGTTCCCTCCTTAAAGGAAAAGGTCCAGTTCTCACTTTTTATATGCTTCTAATCAGGTGCCTTTTGCTGGCAGTGACAGATTTGAGTAGGGGTTGGCAGAGCTTTCCTTTCTTAGTGGTTTCAATTGGTTGCTCCAGTTGTTTATAATTTATGACTGTTGGGAGTGATCGTTCAAGGATGTTCATATAGCTGTTTTCTTCTGCCTTTGTTGCTATCTTCTTCTTTGTATCCTCTTCCACTAGTGGACAGCATGTCCTCCAGCTTCGTATCTTTTTCTCTCATCTAACAAAATCTTATTTTATAAAAAAATAACGATAATAATAAGTAAAAATTAGACCACAAGTTTGTACAACTCATCATAGCTTTTGCAATGCATCAGTCAATACTAGATGCTCTTTTTCTCCTTAAAGAGTCCGCCTTTTCTCTTTAGACATTCCACATGAAGTGTCTTGTTCAAAATCTAAGCTTACAAATTTCATGACTATCCAAATTTACCTATTACAAGGGAATGCATAAAATTTATTTAAATCCTTAAATCTTGACTTTTAAGACGTCCACCCTGTAAACAGATAGAAAGGAGAATTTCCCATGAGACTCTAAAGTAGTTGACATGGTACAGCTAAGTCTATCCGATACTAAACTTGCCTAAGTACAAGGTTGCGACAACACTAGTAACTAAAACAGATAATCATGAGTAGAAAGCAATTGCAGTGCAATATGAAAGAGGGGACAAACCTTCTTGTCCTTGATCTCGCTAGACTGTATCCATGTCTTTATTTGGTCTCTATACCTCTGTAACTTCTTGATCTCCTTCTTCAAATCCGCCTCAAACTTTTCCTTCTGGTTCGCATTATCAGTGTCATACACCTGATTGTGAGCAAACAAGCGGAGTAAAGTTAACCAACAGTGCACATAACTGAATCACGCACACACAAATCGAAACAACAAATGTACCTTGTTCCAAATGCTATCGAACACATCGACGCCCTCTTGTACTTTCTTCAAAACTCGATCGATTTCACCCTGTAGCTTTCGACTTGCTCCCATTGCGAAACTGAATACGAACAACTACTTAGGAAATTATGATGAATGATCATCCAAAACCCTAGCGGGCTACCAATTTCAATTTCAATTTCAATTTCAACTACAAATAGGATTGGGTTTATTAGGGTTTTTTTCTATCTTGGGGAACTGAGTGTTGGAATGGAGACGAAGAGAGATTCGGTATGATCATTCTCGTAATCTGACTGTGGGCCTGTATTTATCTAATTGGTGTGTATATTTGTATATTTGCAGTTACAATCCCTATACGTTCAATGAACTACAATGACACCCCTCCTTGTTTAATCAAATGGTATAATCCCCACTCCAATGTTTGCATTAAAAAAAGGGAGAGGTAAATACTTTTGCCCTTCTATGTTTCAAGCTTGGGTTTTTATAGGTTTTCAAAAGAGGCATTTACAAAAAACTACTTTAGAAAGATGAAAATTACAAAAAAAAAAAACATAAGTTTGAAATTACAAAAAAAAAAACTGTTTTTTTTTTAATCAGTTTTGGTCAAACAACTGATAATTTCAGTTATTAGTTGTTCAAACTGATAACTGAAATTATCAGTTGTTTGAAGCATAAATTACTCTTCAAACAACTGATAATTTCAGTTATCCGTTGTAAACAACTGATAACTTAAATTATCACTTGTTTGAACAACTGATAACTGAAATTATCAGTTTTTTGACCAAAACTGATAAAAAAAATCAAAAAAAAAAGTTTTTTGTAAAAAAAAAGTAGTTTTTTGTAATTTTTCATCTTACATGTTTTTTTTTTTTTTGTAAATGTCATCTTTTTAGTGAGTTTTTTGTAATAAACCCTTTCCAAAAATCCCTTAAATTTATAAAAATTATGTGAATTTAAATCTTAAAGAGTTTAAGCAAAGTCATTCAAGATTTAATTATCAAAAACAGTGGCAAACATATAGCTTACTCGTTCCATTGTGAAGATCAGTTATACCCAAATTGTAAGCTTAATTATATCTAAACATATTATTGAAGACTAGAAAAAAGATTAAGATTTATTTGTTTGTTTGATAAAGAAGAGTAATAGACTAAACTAAGAATTAAAGATTTAGACCATAGAGTTAATACTAATTAATTTCAATTAGAAGAACAAAATAATTAGCTACTTATAATCATAATTATATTAAATCCACAAAGATATATGAAAAGAATCATAAAAACCTTCGTTGATTGATGAAAAATAGGGATGGCAGTTTGTTCGAACGCGGACAGAACCCGAGGTGATCCGCCGAAGACAAGACGGGTTGGTTAGACGTTTCCATTTTATAAACCGGACCGGCCAACCGGGCGATTCTCAATCGGTCAAAATCGGGCAAAATCGGTCAACGTCGGTTAACCGGAATCGGCTAACCGAAACCGGTAAATGGCCGGTTCGGTTAAGGTTTGTGTTTTTGAAAAACCGGTTAACCGCCGGTTTATGAGTTGCTCGAGCGAGTCATATGAGTTGCTCGGCCGAGGGGTTCATTCCAGTGTGTAAATTTCCAATAACGGTCATGCTCGGCCGAGTCATATAAGTTGCTCGGCCGAGCAGAACGCCAGAACCAATTCCAACGGCTACTTTTTCAAACTAGCCGTTATGTCCGTCAGAACTTTAACTTGGGACAGTCAAAAATTTAAAAAAAAAAATGTTTTTTTTGCCTAATTTACTAACTATAAATATCACCTTCTGTAACGACCCTAACCCTAGGCACTAATTTTAATAAAATACTATATGCTTTTAATATTAATGTTAGCTTTATGTGTTTATTTTATATCTTTGATTTCTTATATTAAGATGAGATAATTGGGAAAATTAAATAAAGTTCATGGGGGAAGTGTAATAATTGACAATAAATAAAATGTGAGTAGTTAGGCTTTAGTTGTGTAGGGGAAAGAAGTAAAAGGTTGAAGTTCTTTCTTTAAAGTTTAGGGGCTTTAGTGTTAAAAGGTTGAAAGCCTTTAATAAATTTGGCCATGGGGACCATACCTTTCCTCCTTATTTCCCTCACTCTTCTCCTTCAAAGTCCAACCTCCCCATACTTCCTTTATCATTCTCATACTCCATCCTCCTCCTTCTTCTCCTTCATTTTCTTTTACAAATTTCCATGGAAGCTACAATATGAAAGCCTTACTTTCCAAGATCCTACTAAGTCCAAATCTTCTCCATTTTTCAATCCAAGAGTACTTTTGTGATTGGTGCATCTAGGAGAGTTGATCAAGCCAAGAAAATCCTCATTCCATCTTGTATTTGCTAAAGTGAGTTGTTATGATTTCCCTTCCTCTAAATGTTCATGAACTACTTATTGTTGTTGTTGTTGTTGTGATAGTTGTTTTATGTTTTGGGATCCTCCTTGAAGTTGAGAAATGAGTAAATGAGATAGGATGATGTTATTGCTCCTAGAAGTGAATTTAGAGTGTAAGAAATGGGTGGGATTAGTTTAAAAGATTGAACTTGAAATGTGTTAGTCAAATGGGAGGAAATCTTGTGGTGAATAATTTAGGTTATATTATTTTGGGGTTTAAATGAGTTAGGATGAGAAATAGTAAAGTTAGAAATCCTCTTTGGTGTTCATGAAAATAAGGATTTTTCAAGGGAAAGAAACTATGTAAAAAGAGGGTAGACCGTGGTACAGGCTGAAAAATGGGCTTTAGGCGGTCAGTCTACGATGTGGGCTTGGGCCGGTCGCCCAGTGTCCCAATAAAATACTTGGCTCTTGGGGAACACTCACTTGGGTGGTTGCCCAGTGCCATACGGGCGGTCGCCCGTGTTATTTGGTGCCCGTAATCCTCCTTAGATACTTTTCTTACTGATTTTCACCAATAACTTAGTGGTGTGATTCCTAACCATTATAAATTAGTGGAACCTAATCCAAACCGGATATGAATTAACCCTTTTAACTTAAGTTATAAGTAGAACACTTGAGCCACTTGAGGATACCTTAAATGGATTAAAATGGAACTACGGAAGCACTCTATCTCCGACTTAGAAATCATTTGGCAGTTTATTAAATGTGACTCCAACTTGGTAGAGTTAACTTGGATTCTTATAGAGATCATATATTGTTGTATAATGACTAAGTAAGATGGGTTGATGATATCTCATTATCTTACTTGGGTACATATTCATGGATTGTATTATGCTTAGTGTATTACATAAATGTTGCACTGTGATATTGATGGAACATGAGTATATTTTATCATGTGGCTATGTTGTTTATCCCCTTTGTGGATTATATGTCAAGTATCTATTATGTGCTTGATAATTTGTTAATCAGCTGATGTTGGGGGTATAACATAATACGATCAATTATGGAAGTGTGACCTAATGTGATCGGATTATGTTATATCTGTGACCGTCCCCTTCTGTGGCCACAGGTTGAGGTATAGCATCTGTATTGAGCCAAAAGCCTTACAGAGTTGCTACTATCTTATATGGTTCCCTGAAAAACGGGTCTTATAAGATGTGAGTATTGCTTAAGCAGCTCACCTAAGATTGGAGTATTATACCCAATGTTGTACGACTATTGTTCAGACGGGAAAAGGTAAACCAAGGTAATGGAAGGTGTTTACAGCTTTTCCAATGTGTTATATGCAACTTGTTATGTGTTGCATCTTATATGGCATATTGCTGCATTCATAATAGCTTGCTGAGATTTATTCTCACCCCTCTCCCTTTAATGTTTTAGATTCCGAGACAGGCGGACCGGCCAAGTAAGGGCGGTGAGGAGTTTGGAAGTGATAATTTGGGAAGTGTCGGGGTATATATGGGTTGGCGTAGAAAGTGTATTTTGGTATAATTCATTTACGGAGTTTGTATTTATAAATCTTAATTTTATGTTATAACTGATACCTTTTTGTAACTAAAACAGTTTCTTACTTTCAAAGTTAGTCAACTCTTTCTCCATTTTGGAAAGGTGTAGAGTTATTTTGAAATGGTTATAACAATTGTATTTATGTTTGAAAGTTAAATAAAAGCTTTAAAAGAATATGAAATTTGGGTTAGTTTGAGGACGCTCCAGCTCGGGACACGTGTAGGTTCCGGGTCGGGGTCCTCACAGTTGGTATCAGAGCTCGGTTAGAGTTCTTGGGTAGAGTCTAGCTGAGTGAGAGTGTGTGATAACTGACGTCGAGGGTTTAATGCAGGAATTTGTTCAATGACAGAAAATGATAATGACCAACCAAAGAATCAAGGAAATGTGAGCAATATGGAGAGATATATTCCTCCACAATCATTTGAGGTATATTACCTGTCTCCGGAGTTAGGGGTCATACTTTTCTAAATTCCCGTTCATTTCGTTCTCATGTGGCATTACATTTCACTTTTATTTGCATAAATGGCTTAAGAGTTGCATTATGTGCTGGAGGTTCTACTCTTATGGGAGAGTACCTCGAA
>JAFEMH010008098.1:0-64043 GCA_022495995.1 Adenophora triphylla var. japonica | reverse complement strand
GTCGAAGTTGGCGAATGGTGAAGAGGGATCGTGTATAGGAGAGGCTATTGGTAGAGGCTAGGATTTTACGGGATTTGAGATGTGTTTATGACTTAGGACCATTTAACGGTTGCCTACGTTCCCCTGCATTGTGAGAAGCTCGGGTCGTGTAAATGATTCGGGACTTTTGAGCTGTGTTTGGCTTTAGAAAAGGGGTATGAACATTGTGTGGTACTTTTGATGAAAAGGCTCGAATAGGAAGTTTGGATGATAAGGTGCGGGCCTTGAGGTGATTCCACGACAAGTCATTTTTGAGCGATTCCGTTGCTTCTTGATCGGCGATCCTTCGTCGGGGGAGAAAGATTTTGGATGCGGCTTGGGGCTTATGATATGTTTTGCCGTTGCTTTACCTTGCTCCACTTGTTGTCGACAACTTCCGTTCTTCGGGCTTTAATTTTGCCCATATGTCAAACCTTACGATCGGCGGTGCTAGGTCTTTGGCCTCATTTTTTTTTTTTTGAAGCTTTTGTTTTTTTTTTGAAGCTCTTTTTTTGAAGCTTTTGTTTTTTTTTTTTTTTGAAGCTTTGTTTTTTTTTTTGAAGCTTTTTTTTTGTTTTTTTTTTTGAAGCTTTTGTTTTTTTTTTTTTTGAGCACACTGAGGACGAAGGCAAGTGCTTCTACTTGAACTTTCTTGATGCATGGGGGGCGGAGAGCAAGCCCTGTTTTTTTCGATATGGGGTCGATCTCCGTCTGTGCCGAGTGACCTTTTTTGTTGTTGTCCCTTGATGTTGCCGCCTTCAGTTGACTTGATCAAGGTGATGATGGGGATATGTTTTGGAAGGGTGTAATGAGCTTGATGGAGGCCTTTGTGAGGTGAGGAAAGTGTATAGGGGAGGGCATGTAGTTGACTTTCTCGCACCAATTAATTAAAATCTTAATCATTTCCGAGAGATTATTTGTTGAAGACGAAATGCGAGTGATCATTTAAAGTAAAACCATTTCATTAAATGTAACGTAGGTGTGCAAATAATGTCTGCCGAAGTCTAGCGAGAAAAGAAAAGATCTCTTTTATAGAAAATTTGAGATTAACTACGATGTCACAAGGAGGACTTGATTGAACAGAAGAAAGTACTAGAACCTACGAAGAGTTGACTAAAAAAGCTGTTTTAATATTAAAGGATGGGTAGCCCCTAGGGCCTAGCTACTCTTTGTTGTTGGGCGCGCAAGGACGCTTGAGACTTTCCATCTTTACTGTTAACTTACGATTCCATTACTGCAGACCGAGGCAAAGTTGGATCGATTACGTGCCCGTGATGCTCGGTGGAAGTGGAGGAATTTGAGGCCATGGAGCGGTGGGGCAAAGCACAAGTTGTCCCTACGAAAAGAAACGAGGTCGGAAAAGTCGCGGGGATGAACTTTGTCGGCTCGAGGCATATTGATGGAAGGAAGTGAACACGAGAGGACCTTGAGGGGTATTTGGGCTCTGCTTTGGGAGGATTCGGCGATGCGGCTGGTTGTTTTGAGTGAAAGGGGTGATACTAGGCGGATTCGTGTCTTCGGGCCCCTTTCTCGAAGCTTGGAGCCGGCATTAGACAAAGCCAGTGCTCTGGGGCGGAGGTTGTCTCTATCGGATTCTCTCAGCTTCGGGCACCTTGAATTTTGCGCGACAGGAATCATTTCTTTTGCACAGTTTCGACATCTTGGGTCCAAAGGAGTGCTTCAGCAGTACTTTATCATAAGATCAAGCTTCTCCTGCATTTGTTTCACTTCGTCATCTATCAATATTGCCCACATGTGGGATCAACGGGAACATTCGAGTTCTTGGAACTCGCATGGCCAGACTCTTATCGACGGGGAGAGGAAACACTGGCCGCGGGTGGGCCCAAGCCGGACGGGTGAGATTCACTTAAGTCCCGGTAGATGACAACGGAGAAACTTGCTGGCATCCGGATTTTTCTTTTTAAAGCAACTTCATGATCGCATTCGAGGTGGAGTGTAGAGGCTTGAGAACATAGCCGCATGTGGCTCAAGCCGATTATGTGGTGGAGCATAGGCTGGCGGTATTGCTTGAAATTGAGGAATAGGTGTGATGGAGCCCGGCTCGTTACGAGGAGCTTCAGGGCGATGGAGCCCTAATGGCTTTGAGTCTTTGGAAAGGGCTGAAGAGGAAATTGTCCTTGGCAAGTGGATCATATGTGGATGGAGGGAGGTATTGGCTGTGGGATGGAGATATTGGTATTGGTTATAGGATGAAGGGGCCCAGATTGCACCGTTCCCCAGAAGTCTCATCTTCGACCATGACCGAGAGGAACCATTCGCTCTCCAGCATTACATCGAACTCCATGGCGGCGGAGAGCATTGATGAGCGGTGGTTAGCTGTTCTTCATGAATCTTATGGAGCGGCTTTTCCAAAGCCGGGACTAACTCTTCCTTCCTAATCATCGGATTTCTTGTATCACCTACTTGCTTTACGCCAAATACGCCATCGAATCATTATCAATCCCATTTAACCTTATGGCGTCGATGCGTGAACTTATCGGAGGGCGAGAGTTCAAAGCATTTTACCAAAATCACGGCTTTTACCCAGTGGCTACACATGTCTTAGCACATTGCGGTCAAACCATCCATTCTCAACATTTGTTGCGACTAAATCATACGGCTTGTCGTAGTACATTGAATTCACTGCAGTTTGAATCATAAAAATTCAATCATGGGCGTTTACATGTCGCGTTGTTTGGGAAAAATGATCATTGGCGGGAGTTAGAGATCAGCGAGGCGCTCGAGTTTGCCACTTCTTAATTAATCCACTGAATCGCCTTTCGAAAGGCATCTGGGCTTGTCTGGTCGTATGACCGTGGTGCTCGGATGGAAAGCACAATGCTTAGTGGTGTCAAAAAGGGATTTTTGGGATCCTTGGGGTACGATAGTTTTTCAAGTGGGTTACCGAGGAGACCCTGCTTCCTAGCAAGAAGCTATTTAAGAAACTTTGCTTAAGGAACACCCAAATCCTCGGGATTCGAGACTTGGTCATTGACTTGGTCCACCCATTACGAACGGGGTTTGCCGGTTTTGGTCCATTGGGCGCTCCAAGCTTTCTGCTCGTTTCGATTAACCTTTGCCCAGACCAGCTCTCTTCAAGACTATCACCGGTTGTCTGGTCGTGTGGCCATAATGATCATGGAAGAGCGTTAAAGTGCTTACTCATTGTCGAGAGGTGCATTTGAGCTCACTTGGATGGTAGTCCTTGAGGAGGCTCCAAAAGGCCACCACACCACTTACTAAGCCCTTGAAAATTAAGCCCGTGGGCATCCCAAAAGAATCATCAAAAGCGCTTCTACGTTGCCTTAAAGGACCACCATTTCTTGGTTGCTTTTGGGGGCCGTCAATTGTACCACAATGCCTTGCTTTCCTTTCACTCGGACGTCGGAGCCTGATGTTGGAAGGGTAAGGGTTTTATAGCTAAGTGAAGACATGTATCGGACTTCCGTAGTCTTTTCAGGTGCACGAACCCTTTTTGATGTAATCATCGATGTAATCGTCGAGATCTCGACCTTTTTGTAAACTTTCCATTCGTGTCGAGATACACAAGATTGATATGTGTGAGATGGCTCCGAGTCGAGCCGATCGTTGATACTCTCGTTGCTAGGCTTTTTCTTGTACCTTAACTTAATTGGTTCTACCAATAATCCATTGGACGGAGTCAATAGGAACGCATTAAAGGATTGCATGACCCGCCACTAAGATTGGCATTAGCAAAAGCGAAACCACAGTCAGGAAGTACTCACGAGGTACAGGAGGAATGACAAAGTGCCGAGCATTAAGCGTGACCGTAACCTTCCTCATAAGGCACGCGATTACACACGAAAGATGAAGATATATGGCTCGTAATGGGTGGATACCGAGGAGCGGTGAGTGCGGATCCAGAAGGCTTGCTGAAAACGCGTGAGGTTTGAGGCATCGTAACAGTAGGAAGTTGAATGTGTCTTGCAGCCGCGGCTGGAGGAACATGACTGCAAGGGAAATGCATGTATGCCGTACTTGATGAGCGGAGCGGCTTGCGTAACGGCCGGGTGGAGAATTTGATGAGGAGCATTTGACCTTGTCGGACTTCCCAACCAGGAGGGGCGGGGTAGAGCCTGATGAAGTGGTGATAAAGCACAGTGGGCCACGTGATCTTGTAAGATCATAGGGGCCAGTGTGCTTGAGAATGGAGGAAGCAAGCCGGCCCCCTCGAACCATGGAGCTCCGAGAAACGAACTGTCCCATTCCGAGATGGTGACCCGAGCCAGAACCGATGCGGTGAAGTAGCGTAACCCGACCCCTTCCAAGCTGCGGGGCGAAAGCCAATTGATTCAATCCTGGTGGTGAGACCCGAGAGGCACCGGCGGGTTGACCTAGATCGGACTGTTGAGGAGTATCGAGCGAAGGGCCGAGATGTACCGAACTCGACCAATTCCGCATTGATGGCCGGGCGACCGAGGTTTTGGAGTAGCGAACTGACCCATTCCAAGCTGCGGGGCAGAAACAGACTGATTGAAACCCAAAGGTGAAAACTGAGAGGTGCCGGGGGGAAGTTGACCAAGATCGATACGATGAGGCCGAGAGGCAGGCTGAGTGATAGGCTTGGGGATGCTTGGCCCATTAGTAGTTCCACACGAAAGGGAACAGGGCATTTGATGGTAGTTGGCATGCCCGGGAGGGTAATTAGCTCCAATCTTCGCATCAACCGTAAAGGTTCCATTAGGGTGGTGAACAATTGCTAGCCCCTGGGTTCTGATACTTTCCAATAACTGACTGATCTGAGCCTCTTGATTTTGTCTTATCTGTTCCAACATCTGATTCCACTGTTCGGCATTTTGCGGATTTTCGGGGTGTGGAGTTGTACGTCCCCCACCGTTCTCCTCTGAGTTGGTCATTCTGAAACTTTGAGCTGAAGCGAAGGAGGAAACCGATGAAGTATCTGACTTCGGAATGACTGAGCTGAACAAACGATGACCCGGGGTCTCGATCCAAAATTGCTTACTGTGGAAGGCACAAAAGGGTGTGGTTCGACTCTGAAAGCGAAACAGTGTTGGTGTTTGGGCTTAGGGCTCATGCAACATGCAGTTATTTGTTCTTGTTTACTTAAAACCTGTTTTATTAACCTAATCGGTTGGAAAATATTGCTCTTCTTTTTCGCGACCTACTCGATTCTGGATCGGTGGGCCCCGTCACTACGTCTATAAGCCCCTCGTATTCCACCCGTATTTCGACCTCCCAGGTGGACAGCCCCGGGCGAGGGTCCTATAGGGCAAGCGGGTCCCACCGACCGAAAGAAAACGATCCTAAAAGTCTTGGCGGGTAATCGAGTCTTAACGAGCATTCGATGTAACTTACGGACATAGCCGACGTCAAAAGTCAAGATCATGTCCGAGGGCTCGACGAAAAGTCGGCATGATTTGGACTGATAAATGTCCACGATTGATCTTGATTTGTTGTCAATTAGGCCGTAATTAGGCATGGAATAATCATTAATCCTTGATGACTCAGTGTCAATGCTGGGAATCAGTGTATAATTTGTGCGCCAGAGCCGAAGTCAAGGCGCCGGCCAATATCTTGGTCAAAGTCCGCGGCGGAAAACCGGCAACTTCGACCGATTAAGGTCCCGAAAGATATTGAGTCGGTATGCCGACAAAGGCTTGAAAGGAAAGGTCTATACACTGACATGTGGCATGACACAAACTGTACTAAAAACCAACCGGGTCTCGACAAAGTGTGTCACTGACAAGTGCATGGTCGACACGAGGCTCCATGGGATGTTTGGGTAGTCCCGTGCTCATCCGAGAGGCGTAATAAGACCAAACGGACCGCGACAAGGATTTCCGGTTAGGGACGTAGTGTGCAAGTGTAAGGTCACGTGCGCGTAGTGTGCAAGCCTATCTTCTTTTCTGAGAAAAATAGAAATTTTTTATGTGTCTTAAAAAGGCATGATGCATGATTTTTTTTTTTGAATTTTTTTTTGAAAAATTTTTTTTTTTGAAAATTTTATGAACACATAAGCACATAAGCACAAAATTCCGACAGCTTAGGGACATTATTCCGACAAATCAAAATTTTGACTTTTCCGAGGCGGCCAAAAACAAACACGAAAACTGTGCAAAAATCAACACACACAAAGCAAAGGATTTTCAAATGTTGAGACGGAAGCTTGACCCTCAAAAGCTTTTCTTTTTTTTTTTGAAAATAATGATACCGGTACGTGGGATTGTTAGACCACAATTTATCCCCGACTCGTGTTAGGAGGCGATAACGGGAAGTTTAATGGTTTCCACCAATATACCAAATATCATTTTTTTTTTAGAAAAAGCTTATTTGTCCCCAGCGGAGTCGCCACTGTGATGATGCCCGATTTTTTTTTGAAAATCAAACGGAGTCGCCACGCCATTTTTGTTTTAAGGGCCAAAACTTTGAAAAAAGCCCGAGATCAGAGATTTGGGTTCGGAGGTCACGTTACGCGCCGGGAAGGACGTTAGTGTGCACCCGGAACGCCTCGTAAAAACGAGTCTTCCAAACATTCAAAATCCTTTGTTGTGTGTGTGTGTGTGTGTGTGTTTTGGCCAAAATAAGTTGAAACTGAGGTAAGTAAAAATTGGGAACTCTTTTTAAGGCTTTAAACTGATCCCATGATTTTTTGGGTGATTTTTGGGTTGAGATTTGTAACTCAAAAGATTTTTGGAAGTTGAAAACCATTTCTGCCAAAATGAAAAAAGCAGTTGACCCTTGACTTTGAAATGGACTTTAAGGCTTGAAAACTCCAGAATCTGGGAAAAGTCTGGGAATGAAAAATGTTCAAAACACCTTAAAAAAGGTTTTTGTAAAAGAACTTTTCATTTTGGAGATGATTTGAGGGGTCAAAACCTTCTGGAAATCTCAGATATGAAATCTGGATTTCCAGAAGCTGATGAACTAGCCTCTAAAATAAAATTTGTAAAACGGAGTTTTACTCACCCAAAAAATAAAATAAAAATATGTATAGAAAGGTATGGATGTTGGATACAAAAAGTGTTTTGTAGTCAACACCAAATTCCACATTTATCTGCGTCCAAAAAATTAGACCATGGACTGAGGTCTGAGAAAATTGCTACTGGACAGCAACTTCTCAAGAAAGAAAGCATGATTTTAAAGGGGGTTTTGCATCCATGCTTGTCCCCATTTCCCTAGGTTTTGGTTAGTGATCACTTGACATTTTAGTGGTGAATCAACTATACCAAACCATCCTTGGGGTACATTAGGACTAAACACTTCATTTGCTTGGGAAGGGGAATTTCATCCTTTGAAAGAAAGATTTTGTGTATGAAAATGATTTTTTGGAAAACACTTTTTAGTGAATGATATTTAGAAAAAACACTTTTAAGTGAGTAAGAAAATGATTTAGGCCTTTTAAATGGTCATCCATTGGAAATTTATTCCAAGGTGACTACATTTTTAGGTCAAGCAAAGATGAACAAATTGATGAACAAATTACATCTTCAAAGTTTGAGATGCATGCATTGATGAAAGAAATTTAGGGTAGGGAGAGGGAGGTTATACCTATCTTCCCTTGTGTATGAGCTTGACTTGAGGAGTACCAAGATTTGAATGTGTTTAGGGTTGGTGATTAGAGTTGGTTAAAAAGAAAACAAGTAGATAACAATGAAGTCCTCTATGTTTTCTCTCTAATCCTCCTCCTAAAGGGTGATTTGAACTTGAGTTAGTGTATGTATGAGAGTATGTATGAGAGTGATTTGAAAGTATTTTGAGTGAGTGGGATTTGGGAAAGATTGGAGAGAAAATGGTGGCAATTCAAGGGAATTCCCACTGTTTTCTCTCTATATTTCGCCAGAGTTTCGTTGCTGTGATCAAATTGTGTTGTTTAGACTGAGAGAGGAGGGTTCAATTTATAGGCCACTGGGAGATGCAATCACATCCGCGCGGAGGGTCCTGTTGGCGTGCACTGTTCATCCTACTGATCTGGCTTTTGGACAGGAGGAATAATCTTTTAAAATTCAAAGCTGGGCTTGTTTTTCAACTTACCAATTCGGGTTTTTTCCATTTCTTTTGCTTTTTAGGATTCCTTTCCTTGTTTATCTTTAAATGGCAATGCCCACTTTACCCTTGCTTTGTTAGAAAGGTTAGGGTTTGTTAGAAATGTTAGAAATGTTAAAACTCTCGTTAATTTTCTAATGAAAGTACTAACGGCTCAAATTGGAGCACTTACAACAGGCTTCGTATTCTGCTGCATTGTTGGTTGTTTCAAAATTCAGCTTGATGGCTATGGGAGTATGCTCGTCCTTGGGATCGACAAGGAGCATTCCAATACCATTTCCCTTCGTGTTGGGCCGCCCCATCGAAGAAGAGTTGCCGGCGGTTTGCTTATTTGTCAGTGAGAAGATTCCGTCGTCCGTAAATTGCGAATCGGGACCCTTGGGCTCACCGCTTGGGAAGTACGCCAACCGATCTCGCCATTACTGCGCCCTTCGTGGATTTTCCGACCATGTACTTTATGTCGAACTCGGCCGGTGAAGAATGACCACTGGCTGAGTCGCATTGACGGGATGGCTTGTCAAAGAGATATCGGACGTGGTCCATTTTGGAGACCAGAGCACCGAATGTGACCGCATGTAGTGTTTCAGCTTTCCCGACTACCCATACCAAGGCGGTACAAGTTTTCTCTAATGTCGGGTAGCCGAGTTCACTTCCTTGAAGCTTCCGGCTACGAAGTAGATTGCATGCTCAACCTTGGAATCTTTCTGTTCTTGTGCCGGCATTGCTCCAATTGACGTGTCTGTTCATGTCGATATAGGAGTAGTGGCTTGTCTTCATGTGGCGGGCACGAGAATTGGGGGATTCACCAAGTAGGTCTTGATTTTCTCAAAATTTGTTTGGCACTCGGAGTCCCATTTGATGTCGGCATTCTTCTTCATCGGTTTGAACATGGGCTCGCAGAGAGATGTCAATCGGTTGACGAAGCGACCGATGTACCGAAGTCTTCCCATAAAACTTTTCACTTCGTCGAGTCCGAGGCGGCTTCATGTCGATGATGGCCTTGATTTTCTTGGGATCGGCTTCGATACCTCTTCTCGTAACCATGTACCCCAAGCACCTTGCCGCGCTTGACGCCGAAGGTGCACTTCGCAGGTTCAATCTCATGGAGTGCTTCTGAGTCCGTTGAAGAACTTTCTCGGATCCGTCATGTGCCGCATGTATGATCCTCTGAGTGGATGATCATGTCGTCGACATATACTTCGATTTCTTTGTGAATCATGTCATGGAAGAGGGCTATTGCATCCCGCTGGTAAGTAGCCCCAGCGTTCTTTAGACCGAACGGCATGACCGTGTAGCAGTATGTCCCCCACGAAGTGGTGAAAGCAGTCTTGGCTTGGTCTTCCTCGGACATTTTGATCTGGTTGTATCCAGCGAACCCGTTCACGAAGGATTTTACTTCGAAATTTGCCGTGGTGTCGACTAGCATGTCGATGTTAGGCAGTGGGAAATCATCTTTAGGGCTGGCCTTGTTGAGATCCTGGAAATCCACACAGCATCTGACCTTTCCATTAGCCTTGGTGACCGTCACGATATTGGAAAGCCAAGTAGGGTACTCAATCACTCTGATGAAACCAACTCGGAGCATTTTCTCAATCTCTTCTTTAACTTGCAAGGACCACTCTGGCTTGATCTTACGCAGCTTCTGTTTGATAGGCTTGGATTCGGGATCCAGGGGAATTCTGTGCTCCACGATCGAGGGATCGAGTCCTGGCATGTCCTGGTATGACCAGGCGAACACGTCAACATACTCCCGGAGGAGGCTTATCGTGGCTTCTTTTCTCGCATCGACGAAGAAACCGCCCACTTGTGACTCTTTAGGCTCTTGCACCGACCCTGTGTTCACTTTGGTCATAACCTCTTCGGCGGCTTGGGCCGGTTGTCCTCTTGGTCAACTACACGCTCGAGAACTTCTTTAATGTATTGTTCATTTAATGTGTCTCGCTTCTTTATCAATTGAGTTATTAACGTCTTTTAAGTTGTTTGTTAACTTATCGCTTGTTAAAGTGGCAATGAGAGGATACTCCGAAAGGTCGACTTTTCATTAAACGAGAAAGGAAATACATGATTGGCTACATTATCATAGTCTTCCTAGCTGTAAGGCCTTTGGACGACTCGAGGACCGAACTTTTACAAGGATCGACTCATAGGGTTTGAGACCGGGTTTAGGGAGATGTGGGTGCAGCCCACTTGTCTTCCATTTCATCTCGGCTTGCCCTTGGTCCGGTGAAAGTTACCCAGCTTCTTCAAAGGGCATTGCTGGATGCTTGATGAGGGTTCTGGGATCGAGTGGCTTGGCTTCGCTGTCCCAATCATGGCGATCATGCTGCTGAGCCTGTGTCAATCAGGTTTGGCACCTCCATGACTTCTTCAAAAAGACTCGTAGAGCCGGGTCCACCGAGAGCGTCTTCTATGAATTCCCGGTTCCTTCGCTTTGGAGTTACCGTCTCAAATGTGGCCTCGCGGCCGATCCGAACAGTCTGTTTCCCATGGAGAGTACCTTGAGTTGCTCCTCCAAGTCTCGGGATTCCCTTGAATGTGTACTCGTGCCGGACTGTGGTGGCAGCTTGGTCCAGTAGAGCCGTGATGTCGAGGAACGCTCCCCTTATCGGATTAGCCTTGAGTCCTCTAAAACGCTTGAGGTCCCGTGCTAGCTTTTCCATCCTTTCGTAGTCTCGTGTTGACTATCCCCGCTTCTTTCTCATCTTCACGGGCCCGCTATCGGTCTCCTCGGTTCGTTGTCGGTTCCATTGCCGGTCCCCTCGGTTACGCTTTCGGTTCCCTTGGTGAAGTAATGAGCGAGGTCGAAACCGTAAGGTCGGAGGTTGGGTGTGCCGTCGGAGGTTCCCTTTTGTGGCCGCCGCCTTGGTGCGGGCGAGCCTTTTGTTATCCCCGATGTCGCCCGGTGTTGGCACGTAACCAAGCCCCCGGACCGTGGTGTGGTCCTTGACTTCGATGACTTGGTGTTGGCCCCGTAACCTTTTGCCGAGCCCCGCCCCGGGATGAATTTCATGAGTTTCATCATCTTCATGGCGGGAGGAATCTTGTCGTGAGATAGTGGAAGGTCCACGTTGCATATTTGGATCTTGGAGGTCTCCGTGAGTGAATCCAAGTTAATGTCATGTCGTCATTATGCTTGATTTCTAACACCGGAATGTCGTTGGTGCCGGTCCCCTCGGTGGTGACGCCTCGTCGCCGTAGATCGTGGTTATCTCGTTGCCTTGCATGAACTTGAGGCACCGGTGAAGGGTGGATGCCACACCATTGATTTGATGTAGCCAGGACGCCCAGATGGCTGTGAAAGTGATTGGAATGTCCAACACTTGGAATTCGGTTGGGATCATCCGCTTGCCGAACCGTATATTAAGAGTAGCAACCCCGAGAACTGTACGGGAAGTAGAGTCATAGGCCTTGACAGTGTGTACTGAAGGCTTCAGATCTGTAGGCTTGATGTCAAGCAGGTCCATCATCTTGGCGGACAAGACATTCATTCCGAAACCTTCGTCTACCAACACGCGGGGAAGGCGACGCTCGTCCAACTGGACTGTGATGTAGAGCGGCTCATTGTGATCAGCCCCAAATTTTGGAAGGTCCAAATCTGTGAAGGTTACAATGTTGCCGTAGTGGATGTTGTCGATCATCTGAATGACTTCGTCTGGGGTTGCGTTCACGGGGACCATGGTACGGGCCAGACTTTCCTCTAGCTTGAGCTTGTGAGGATATGAAGATGTGAGCAGGGACCAAAGGGAAATGTTCGCATGGGTCTGCTTGAGCTGAGTGAGGATCGGGTCCTCTTTCAGGGAACTTGCGTCTTCGGGCGGGCCGGGTTGCAGTTCTGGCTCCGTCGGCTTTTTGGTGGCCTTAGGTGGTAGTGCATGAATTTGACCCGATCGGGTTAGAACGCTGACATCAGGCTTGGTCCCTTCTGAACAGGCCGCTCTGAGTTGAGCCATAGTTAGAGGAGGACTCCTCGTAGCATAGGGCCACATGTCTTCCCTCAATTCATTGACTGTAGATGAATTTCCTGGGGCTTCGGCAGCTATACGGATTCTGTCCCAGGATACTAGCTTGGGCGCCTCCATGGGGAGGTAGCCTACGGTTTGACGCAGCTGTTCGAACGTCAATGCGCAACAGTGGTTGCCAGAACTGAACTGTGCTTTGCTGACCCTCCGGGGGAGGTTGGAGAGTTCTTGGTTCAGGCGAACAGTCTCCTTGATCTCTTCACGGTATACCGCGCTCCTTTCCTTCTTGCTGAGCATACTCAGGGCATTCTGGAGTTGGGTCTGGCGATACTCGTGGTTTGCTAGTTTTCCTCCACTCTTGGCCCAGATTAACTTTCTTGCAGCAGAGCCTGCGTCGAGAGTTAGTGCCTGCGTTTCTTCCCACGTGAGAATAGCCAGTGCTTCTTTGAACTGCGTGCGGCAGTCTAGGTAAACCTCCATCGGGGAGAGCTTTCCTTTCTTCTTTATCTGAGTGGCGAGTATGTCAGAAGGTGAGTACATAGCTTCCCGGACATCTGCCCATGTAACTGGTTGCTGTCCCAGTTGATCGTTTCTGTAAACGAAGGCCGCAGACTGTGGAATCTCCCTGAGCAGTTGCTGGAGATGAATTTCTATCTTTCTATTCCTTTTGAATAGACCTTCCTCTCTCAGTTGGCCTTTCAATTTGAGTGCGGAAATGATCCGTCCCCATCCTCCCAGGACCCTTGGGAGTTCGGTTTTGTTGACATCATGTCTGGCATGGAAGAGAATGGTTTCATCGTCTTCGTCGTCGCTTTCACAGAGAACTTGCTTTCCTTGGGGAGATAAGCGCTGGTATTCATTCTGCTGTGCCGTTCCATCTCCTAGGTCATCGGGACCGTTGACCACCCTCGTTTGGCAGAGGGGGTTGGATGAGAACAGACGGTAGTCGAGGAAGTTGCCGTGAGCAAAACCCTTGAGGTCGAACTGGTCTAGAGTGGCCTCTAGCTTTCTGTCTGAAGCTGCTTGTGACACTTTAAGGGCTTGGTCCCTGTGGGTCTTTTGAGCTTGGTTTTCGTCCCAGAGACGGTTCTCTTGAGCGGCTAGTTCCATGAGGGCCTTCCTTGCGAGAGCTAAATAGTCTCCGTAGATGCGCGCCGTCTGACTAGTGTCTAGAACTGTGAACACATCCAAATCGCCGAATGGCAAAAACACTTGGATTATGTTGACGAAGGAAGTCGGGCTGGGACATTCCATGCGGCCTTCCTTGATCTCGGTTACCAAGAAATTCGCCCATATCTGCTTGATTGAACACACGGGGGTGTTGAATTCTGCGATGTTGACAGTCTCGTGATCTCGTTGGATCGCCAAGTCTATCAGAGCTAGCAGCCGGGCGGGATGTCCGAATACGTGGCCGTGACGACTGGGAGCATAATCAAACTGGAGCATGTTGATGCTGAGGTGGTCATCTCCCCCGTCGGAAGCTGACTCTGTCTTGTGGGGAAGACCTTCACAGATGTTTTCGAGGTGGCTGCCGGAAGCGTTCCCGAGGTTGATCTGACTTGTAGCGGGGTGAGGAGCTTTCTCTCCTTCGCTGTTGCCCTTGGCCTTGACGGCGCTTGCGGCTTTAAGCTTGACTGACGGCACGGGCCGATTGCCACTGGGGCTGGTAGTCGGAAGTGATGATGAGCTCTGAGCTCGATTGGCCAGGGCCTCGTTTACCATGAGCAAAGCAATCGCCGAGGGTAACTTTGGCGTTGCGTAACTGCATAATAAGGACCGGATCCTTGGTATCATCAGGATATCTGGAATAGATGATGTTGACGAAGTCGTCGTCAGTCACTTGATCAGAGGGGTTCTTTGTCGTGTCAACCAGTTGCTTCCAATTGTCGGATAACTGCCTGTACTGGACGTTGAGCTTGACAATCTCCATAGTGTTGGAGCCCTGGTCGTAGGTGACCTGATCGGAACGGGTGCCGTCCTCGAAACTGAGCATATGAATGCAGAGATCTTCTTGCGGGTCTGCCGCATCCTCGACTCCGGAGAGTCCTGATTCGTCGCCGTCTGACGGCTCAACCCAAACGTAGGGACGTATTGCGTCCTGGTGCGTTGCTGGAGCTGCTAGGAAAACATCATGCCCTTCGCTGGAGAAAAGGGGCTCAGCGGGTAGTTCCTCGTGGAGGACATCCCATACGACATCCATGCATTCAAGACGAGTATGGCGGTGCTTGTTGACCTTTATCACGAAAATCTCTTCGCCTGGCGGGGCCAGAGAGTTGGCTTGAAGAATGCTGACGAATCTCCGATTGGAGACAGGGGGTTTGCGTGCCCGCATCATGGCGATGCTCAGTGTTTCTTTCCAATCTGCCTCCAAATGTTGGAAACGACAGTTGAACTTGATGTATCGGACTGCTTCAGGGTCTGCCTGCTCGAGGACATTGACATAGTTAGCATCTCCGGACTCTGAGGGATTCTGATGAGATTTGCCCCGGTAGTCCCTTGGTTGATTTGAAGGAGGTAATCCCGGTGCCTGGCTGCTGTCTCAGCTTCGTTTCCTATGAGGAAACTGTCCCCTCGGATGACTTCAAGATCTCCCTGGCGGTTAATGAACTTGACGCACTGATGGAGAGTGGAGGCTATGGCTTTCATGTGATGTAGCCAAGGGCGTCCCAACAGAGCTGTGAATTCGGACGGAATGTCCATCACGTGGAATTTTGCTGGCACCATTTGGGTTTCGAACCAGAGCTCCAGAGTCACCGTCCCCAGGATGGGACGAGACGTGCTATCGTAGGCCTTGAGAGTCCGGGTTGACGGAATCAAGTGGCTTTCATTGATACAAAGGGCTCGCATCATGCTGAGAGGGAGAACGTTAACGGCAGACCAGTTTTCTACCAATACTCCAGGGAGTGATATGGTGTTGAGCCTGAGGGTGATGTACAGAGCTTCATTGTGCCCCGAGGCATCTCTCGGTAGGTCTTCGTCACAGAACGTGATCATACTGCCATACAGTCGGGAATCGTAGATCTGATCTCTATCCGGAGAAGGAGAGTCATCCAGCCACCCGTTTCCTGTTTTCCTCTTGCGAGGTAAAGCCTTCGCTGGAGCCTCGGGATGGTGTTGAGGCTGTTTGTGGCGGTTGCCGCCCTTGGTTAGCACGTTGATCGAGTGCGAGTGCCAAGCTGACTTTGATCTTCCTTTGTCGGTCCGTGCTCGGAAGCTGGACAAATTGAACCTTGGCTGATCCCGCGGGGGGTTAGGCTTCTGACTGGCAGTAAGATTACCAAGATCTGAGGTATTCCGGTGTCCCAAGGTCTGAACTCTGGTGTCAGCAGGACTTTTCGGCTTTCCCACCCCTGTTTGCTCTAAAGCTGCATGGCCTGGAGGAAGGGAGGACTGGCTGGAGTAGAGTACGTAGTAGTCGAACCTCCCGGATGGCTCTCCGAGTGTACCCACACTGGTGTCTCCAGCTTCGTATCTTTCTCTCAGTTTCTGTTGAGAGGACTTCTTCTTCTGTTTTCTTGGAGGATTGCTCCGGATCGTGTCTTGGGACTCGTACTCCAGGCATGCGGAGCAGTCACAAACATCGTAGCTGATGTGGAGATTTGATGGGGACCCGGCTGGAAGAGGCGGAGGAACTGGCTCTGCGGCAATCTTCTTGGGCACCCATTCAATGGAATTCACACTGTTGTTGTTTGGGAAAGGATTTCCGACTGTATTGGGTCCACGGGGACGCTCCAATTTTCCTTCCTTTATCAAGTTCTGGATTTCGTATCGTAACCCCACGCAGTTGTCGGTGGTATGGCCGTGATACTGATGGAAGGCGCAGTACTTGCTCTTGTCAGCATTGACTACGGGATTCTTGGGTTTGTAATTCGCAACGGGTTTAAGGAGACTGAAAGCCATGGAACACACTCGAGCCTACCAGAGCAGAATGGCCCGAGCATTTGATAAGAAAGTCAAAATCCGAGACATCAGAGAAGGCGACTTGGTGCTAAAGGAAAATCCTCCTACGCAGACCTATCCCCTCGAAAAGTGGGAGCCTACCTGGATAGGACCGTTCGTGGTACAAAGAATCTTCTCCGGAGGAGCCATGAAGTTAGCAGATTTGGACGGGAACCCTTTCGTTAACCCCGTGAACGGAAGCAAGATCCACAAATACTTCGTTTGAGGAAGAGCACGAGTCAACTCTCCTTCCCCATACACCACCCCTCAGTAAAATTAAAGTTCTAAAAGAGTAATACCCAACTGGATACATTCCCGTCAATGATCCAAGCATCACAAGGCATTGGCACCTCGGGCATCATCTGCAACCTCTCCCTCAACCACATGGTAAGCATAGCGGGACTCCCTCCCCACATGTATCGGCTGCCGGTCGCCATCCGACCTATGCCCAGGAACGTCTCGCCCAAGACCAAAGACACGATGTCTCCTCCATTCCGGCACTGCCTCACCAGGTCCAGTACGCTGTGATGGCACACACCCAGGGACATGAACGTGAACAAAGTAGCGATCGCGCACAGAGCAAACGCGTCCCACGCGAAGACGCTCCCCTCAACACCAGCAAATCTATCGGGCAGCCCCAAAATGTCGACATAGTCTGTGTTCAATATCAGCATCCCGTATGCTTCTCCAGCCGAGATACCATGTGAGGACCCCGACCCGGAACCTACACGTGTCCCGAGATGGAGCGTCCCCAAACTAACCCAAATTTACTAAACTTTTAAAACTTTGATTTAACTTTCAAACATAAACACAATTCACATAACCATTTCAAAATAACTCTACTCCTCTCCACCTTGGAGGAAGAGTTGACCAACTTGGAAAGTACACATCTGTTTTAGTTACAAAAGATTGTGGTTATAACGTAGAAATTAAAGTTTATAATTACAAACTCCATGATGGAACTATACCAAAATACATTTTCTACGCCAACCTATACGTACCCCGACAATACCCAAAAGATCACTTCCAAACTCCTCTCCGCCCTTACTTGGCCGGTCCGCCTGTCTCGGGATCTAAAAACATTAAAGGGAGAGGGGTGAGAATAAATCTCAGCAAGCTATTATGAATGCAGCAATATGCCAAATAAGATGCAACACATAACAAGTTGCATATAACACATTGGAAAAGCTGTAAACACCTTTCATTACCTTGATTTACCTTTTTCCGTCTGAACAATAGTCGTACAACATTGGGTATAATACTCCAATCTTAGGTGAGCTGCTTAAGCAATACTCACATCTTATAAGACCCATTTTTCAGGGAACCAAATAAGATAGTAGCAACTCTGTGAGGCTTTTGGCTCAATACAGATGCTATAACCCCGACCTGTGGCCACGGGGAGGGGGGATCCACAGTATAACATAATCCGATCACATTAGGTCACACTTCCATAATTGACCGTATTATGTTATACCCCCAACATCAGCTGATTAACACATCATCAAGCACATAATAGTTACTTGAAAGATAATCCACAAAAGGGATAAGCAACATAGCCACATGGTAAAATATACTCATGTTCAACCAATATCATAGTGCAACATTTAATCAACACACTATGCATGATTTAATCAATTAATATGAACTCAAGTAAAGCATTGAGATATCCTCAATCCACCATACGTAGTCATTATACAATAATACATGGCCTCTATAAAGGTCCAAGTTAAATCTACCAAGTTGGAATCATATTGGTCAAGTTACCAAATTAGGCTACCTAGCGTTTTCCAAGAAATATTTAAAGTATTTCCCCAATTCCATTTTGATCACTTTAAATGTCATTGTGTAGCCAAAGTATTCTACTTTAATCTAGGTTAAAGAGATTTCATTTTGGTTCTAGTTTGATTAGGTTTGAACAGCTCTAAAGTTGGTGCATTGTAACCAGGCCAGGGCACGACTCGTGCCCTTTTGGCCCTTCTCTGAATCATGCATCCCTTGACATCACGACTTGTGACTTTCCCTTGGCACGACTCGTGCCTGAGAGCACGACTCGTGCCAATTTTCCACATAGTTACTCAGAACGATTTGGCCTCCTATCCACGAGTCGTTATCATGAGTTGGCCATGGGCACAACTCGTGCTTAGGGGCACGACTCGTGCCACGGCCCAGAAACAGGTAGCAGCAGCAGTAATGGCTAGGAATTCCCAAACCCAAAAACTAGGACCAAGCTTCTTCTACTTTTGTGAACCTAAAATGATTTCTAACTTTGATGATTCCATTCTAAACCATTTAACCCCAAGGCATCCTATCTTAAACATAGATCATTCCCACTTTATTTTCCACCCATTGTTCTACCACATTTCAAGTTAGACCCTTTTCACTCTTCTCAACCCATTTTCTTACATTTTGATCAATTTCCATGGAAAATAACTTCATTCTATACCATCAACCCATTTCTAAATTTCAAGGAGGTTTCCAAAGCATCACATAACCATGACTTCAACAATAACAACAATAAATAGTTTATGAACATTTAGAGAAAGGGAAGTCATAACAACTCACCTTAGTAAATACAAGATGGAATGAGGATTTTCTTGGCTTGATAAACTTCCCTAGATGCACCAAGCACAAAAGTACAATTTGATTTGAAAATGGAGAAGAAATGAGCTTGCTAGAAGTCTTGGAAGGTGAGGCTTTCAAAATGGAGCTTCCATGGAAAATTGTAAAAAGAAAATGAAGGAGGATGATGGAGGAGATGAATGAAAAGTGTAAAGGGAGTATGGGGAGGGTTTGACCTTGAAGGGGGAAGGTTGAGGGAAATGAGGGGAGGAAGTATGGCCCCCCATACTTCCTAATTTCTTTCTTTCTTTCTTTTTAAAGTAACCTTCCCAATTCCAAAATATTTTATTTGCTCATTTTGTTATCACTACACCCTATTACTTTATTTTACTTTCAATTATTTTAATTTAACCAAAGACTTTAACTTACTTTCATTTTATCCCAAGGCTTTAAAATTATCTCCTAACCATCTCAACTTATCATAACATTAAAGGCATAAAATAAGCACATAAAGTTAATATTAATATTAAAAGCATATAATATTATACTAAATTAGTGCCTAGGGTTAGGGTCGTTACACTCACTCCCCCTTAAAGAAAATTTGTCCCGAATTTTAAAAAGACTTACTTGGATGCTCAAACAACCAAGGGTATTTCGCTCTCATCTCCGACTCTAGCTCCCACGTTGCTTCCTCAACGGTGTGATTCTTCCATAGGACCTTCATTATCGGAATACTCTTAGTCCTCAACTCCTTAACTTGGAACTCTAAGATTCTCAATGGTTCCTCAACATAAGACATATCCGCTTGAACATCATCGGGGGGAGAACTCAAAATATGGGAAGGATCATGACAATACTTTCTCAACATAGAAACATGAAACACATCGTGAAGTAAGGAAAATGAGGGAGGTAGTGCCAACCGATAAGCCAAATCCCCAATCCTCTCTAGAATCTCAAACAGACCAACGAACCTCGGAGCCAATTTACCCTTATTACCAAACCTTTTAATTCCCGTCCTCGGAGAGACCTTCAAGAACACGAAGTCATCAACCTGAAAAGATAAATCCCGTCTTCTATTTTCGGCGTAGCTTTTCTGTCTACTCTGGGCCGTCTTCAATCTATCCCGAATCACCTTGATCTTCTCCGTAGAATCTCGAACCAAATCCGGGCCCCAAAGTCTTGCTTCACCAACCTCGTCCCAACACATCAGAGATCTACACTTCCTACCATACAACGCCTCATACGGAGCCATCTCGATGCTAGACTGATAACTGTTGTTGTAAGCAAACTCCACTAACGGTAAATGATCCTCCCACGACAATTGGAAATCCATCACACAAGCCTGTAACATATCCTCAAGTATCTGAATAGTTCTCTCGGACTGACCGTCGGTTTGAGGATGAAACGCCGTACTAAAACACAATTTAGAACCCAAGGCTTCATGCAATGCTCTCCAAAATCTAGAAGTAAATCTCGGATCCCTATCGGAAACAATACTAACCGGAACCCCATGAAGTCTAACAATCTCCTTCATATATAACTGAGCTAACTTCTCAAACGAAAACTTGGTTGACACCGGAAGAAAATGAGCTGACTTTGTCAATCTATCCACAATAACCCAAATAGCATCCATCTTCTTCGCGGTAAGAGGCAAACCCGAAACAAAATCCATCGAGATCCCTTCCCATATCCACTCTGGAATATCCAATAGTTGAAGTAGTCCCGCCGGTCTCTGATGTTCGGCCTTAATCTGCTGACAAGTTAAGCACTTAGACACATAATCCGCAATTTCCCTTTTCATTCCATTCCACCAATACCCACGCTTCAAGTCTTGATACATTTTGGTACTACCCGGATGAATCGCAAACTTAGACTTATGACCATCCTCTAAAACACGCCTCTTGATTTCCGGTGATGAAGGAACGCAAATTCTCCCTTGGAAGGTTAAAATCCCATCTCTATTCAACGCAAAATCCCCGGCTTTTCCCTCTTGCACTTGATCTAAAATTTTCCTCAACTCCGGATCAATTTGTTGAGATTCCTTCAAATCTCCATACAATGTAGGAACGGCTCGCACATTCGCAATGATTACTTCACTCTTCAATTCTCGGGAACTCAAAGCTGTCACATAAGCCTTTCGGCTAATCGCGTCTGCCACCACATTGGCATTCCCCGGGTGATAAGATATTACACAATCAAAATCCTTCAAGAACTCTAGCCATCTCCTTTGCCGGTTGTTCAACTCCTTTTGGGTAAACAAGTATGTCAAACTCTTATGGTCGGTGAATATCTCAAATTTCGCCCCATAAAGGTAATGCTTCCACTTATGCAACGCAAACACGATCGCCGCCAATTCCATATCATGAGTAGGGTAATTTTGTTCCGCCGGTGATAACTTCCTAGAGGCATACGCAATAACTTTCCCATTTTGCATTAGGACATATCCCAAACCCGCCTTCGAGGCATCACTATAGATCACAAAATTCTCACAACCATCCGGAAGGGTAAGAATAGGAGCCGTCGTCAACCTCTTCTTCAACTCATTAAAACTTGCTTCACACTTGGAATCCCATATGAACGATACATCTTTCCGAGTCAATCTAGTCAACGGAGTAGCAATCCGAGAAAAACCCTCTATAAACCTTCGATAATACCCTGCCAAACCAAGAAAACTACGAACCTCAGTCACAGTCGAAGGTTGCTTCCAATTAACCACGGCTTCAATTTTCGAAGGATCCACGGAAATTCCCGAACTCGACACTACATGCCCCAAGAAAGAAACCTGCTCAAGCAAAAACTCGCACTTGCTGAACTTGGCATACAACTGCTTCTCACGAAGAACTGACAAGACAATCCTCAAATGATTTTCATGCTCTTCCCGGAACATAGAATATACAAGGATGTCATCTATGAATACCACCACAAAGCTATCAAGATAAGGCTTGAAAACACGGTTCATCATATCCATAAACACGGCTGGAGCATTAGTCAACCCGAACGGCATCACAACAAACTCATAATGACCATATCTCGTTCGGAAAGCGGTCTTGGCAATATCATCCGGTCTAATCTTCAACTGATGGTATCCGCTTCTCAAATCAAGTTTTGAGTAAATCACGGAACCTTGAAGTTGGTCAAATAAATCATCTATGTGCGGAAGAGGATACTTATTCTTTATGGTGGCTTGGTTCAACAAACGATAATCAATACATAATCGTAAGGTACCATCCTTCTTCCTAACAAATAGAACCGGTGCTCCCCACGGAGACACACTTGGGCGTATAAAACCCCGGTCTAGCAATTCTTGCAATTGGACCTTCAACTCTTTTAACTCGGTCGGAGCCATTCTATAGGGTGCTTTAGAGATAGGGGCGGTACCGGGCACTAAGTCAATACAAAACTCTACCTCACGATCCGGAGGCATAGAGTACTCACTAGAAAACACATCACTAAATTCATTCACAACCGGTACATGAGCTAACTCGGGGGACTTCTTATTGGAATCTACCACATAATCCAAGTAACCCGCACACCCCTTAGATAGCATCTTTCTAGCTTTTAAAGCAGAAATAACATGTAAACCGAACATAGATTTGTCCGCATCAAATATAAAAGTAGGCACATCAGGCATAGCAAATGAGACTCGCTTTCTACGACAGTCTACCAAAGCATGACACTGACTCAACCAATCCATCCCAAGGATCACATCAAAGTCACGGATTGGTAACTCGACCAAATCCACCGGCAATACATGCCCACATATAGTCACATCACAACCATGGTATATCAAAGAAGATGCAAGGCACTCTCCCATAGGAGTAGAGACCTCCAACACATAAGGCATATATTCAGGCAATTTATGCAATGAAAATGCAAAATGAGATGCCACAAATGAATGGGAAGACCCGGGATCTATAAGAATGCGGGCCTTAACTCCTGAGACAGGAACTATACCTCTAATGATGACATTGGGATCGAACTCTCCTCGACCCAAGGCGAACACTCGACCTTGCACTCTATCTTTGGGTTTCCCATCTACATCTCTCTTCACACCACTACTTTGTCCCCCTTGACCACTACCCGAAGCTTGCTTCTTTTGCCACTTGGGACAATTCCTCCGGAAATGGCCTGTCGCCCCACACTCTAAACATCGGCCTTGCTTGCTCCAACACTTGTCCTCCGAATGCCCCTGCTTCTTACAATATCCACACATTGTACCAAATTGACCCGAAATCGAACGGTTTGTCGGTGTCGCCACAAATCCTCCTCTACCTGCTCTCGGAGCTGCTGTCCTTGGTTGCCCCCTATTCTGCCCCGAACCTTGACCTTGAAATCTATTTCTGTTTCCGCCTTCAGATTTACCCCGGTGCTCCTCTATATCATTCTCAATCCGGTACGCCATATTCACGGCCGCTTGGAAGTTGGCGAAGTCATGCGTCAGTAACTGCTTCCGGAACTCCACCCTTAAGCCTTTCACGAACCGGTAGATCCGTCTCTCTTCCTCCGATACCAAATGGGGACAATATCGGGCTAACTCCGTAAACTTGGCTGAATACTGTGCTATGGTCATCGTCCCTTGCTCCAGTTTCAGAAATTCAACCTCTTTCTTATCTCTAGTAACCATCGGAACGAAATGATCCCGGAATTTGCGCGTGAAATTCTCCCAAGTCTGTGGAGTCAAATTCCGATCCCAACCATCCTTCACTACCTGCCACCAGTGCTCGGCGGGTCCTTCCAACTTGAAAACGGCGCATCTTACCTTTTCCGCATCCGAACTCTCCATTGCCAAGAAAATCTTATTCATCGCTTCAAGCCATCTCTCCGCCTTCGCCGGATCCGGATCTCCGTTGAAGCTAGGAGGAGACATCTTCACGAACTTCTCTAGACCATGGTGCCCTTGCCTGCCTTCGGGCTGTTGTTGTCCCCTACCTTGATTCTGATTTGCCATATTCTGAAGAAACACTCGGAACATATCCATCATTTCGGCATTCGGATTACCAACATTACCCAAAGCCCGATCCTGATCTCCATCATTACCCGCCATTAGAACAAACTCCTGCATTAAACACTCGACGTCAGTTATCACACACTCTCACTCAGCTAGACTCTACCCGAGAACTCTAACCGAGCTCTGATACCAACTGTGAGGACCCCGACCCGGAACCTACACGTGTCCCGAGATGGAGCGTCCCCAAACTAACCCAAATTTACTAAACTTTTAAAACTTTGATTTAACTTTCAAACATAAACACAATTCACATAACCATTTCAAAATAACTCTACTCCTCTCCACCTTGGAGGAAGAGTTGACCAACTTTGAAAGTACACATCTGTTTTAGTTACAAAAGATTGTGGTTATAACGTAGAAATTAATGTTTATAATTACAAACTCCATGATGGAACTATACCAAAATACATTTTCTACGCCAACCTATACGTACCCCGACAATACCCAAAAGATCACTTCCAAACTCCTCTCCGCCCTAACTTGGTCGGTCCGCCTGTCTCGGGATCTAAAAACATTAAAGGGAGAGGGGTGAGAATAAATCTCAGCAAGCTATTATGAATGCAGCAATATGCCAAATAAGATGCAACACATAACAAGTTGCATATAACACATTGGAAAAGCAGTAAACACCTTTCATTACCTTGATTTACCTTTTCCCGTCTGAACAATAGTCGTACAACATTGGGTATAATACTCCAATCTTAGGTGAGCTGCTTAAGCAATACTCACATCTTATAAGACCCATTTTCAGGGAACCAAATAAGATAGTAGCAACTCTGTAAGGCTTTTGGCTCAATACAGATGCTATAACCCCGACCTGTGGCCACAGGAGGGGACGGTCACAGGTATAACATAATCCGATCACATTAGGTCACACTTTCATAATTGACCGTATTATGTTATACCCCCAACATCAACTGATTAACACATCATCAAGCACATAATAGTTACTTGAAAGATAATCCACAAAAGGGATAAGCAACATAGCCACATGGTAAAATATACTCATGTTCAACCAATATTATAGTGCAACATTTAATCAACACACTATGCATGATTTAATCAATTAATATGAACTCAAGTAAAGCATTGAGATAACCTCAATCCACCATACGTAGTCATTATACAATAATATATGGCCTCTATAAAGGTCCAAGTTAAATCTACCAAGTTGGAATCATATTGGTCAAGTTACCAAATTAGGCTACCTAGCGTTTTCCAAGAAATATTTAAAGTACTTCCCCAATTCCATTTTGATCACTTTAAATGTCATTGTGTAGCCAAAGTATTCTACTTTAATCTAGGTTAAAGAGATTTCATTTTGGTTCTAGTTTGATTAGGTTTGAACAGCTCTAAAGTTGGTGCATTGTAACCAGGCCAGGGCACGACTCGTGCCCTTTTGGCCCTTCTCTGAATCATGTGTCCCTTGACATCACGACTCGTGACTTCCCCTTGGCACGACTCGTGCCTGAGAGCACGACTCGTGCCAATTTTCCACACAGTTACTCAGAACGATTTGGCCTCCTATCCACGAGTCGTTATCACGAGTTGGCCATGGGCACGACTCGTGCTTAGGGGCACGACGCTTGCCACGGCCCAGAAGCAGGTAGCAGCAGCAGTAATGGCTAGGAATTCCCAAAACCCAAAACTAGGACCAAGTTTCTTCTACTTTTGTGAACCTAAAATGATTTCTAACTTTGATGATTCCATTCTAAACCATTTAACCCCAAGGCATCCTATCCTAAACATAGATCATTCCCACTTGATTTTCCACCCATTGTTCTACCACATTTCAAGTTAGACCCTTTTCACTCTTCTCAACCCATTTTCTTACATTTTGATCAATTTCCATGGAAAATAACTTCATTCTATACCATTAACCCATTTCTAAATTTCAAGGAGGTTTCCAAAGCATCACATAACCATGACTTCAACAATAACAACAATAAATAGTTTATGAACATTTAGAGGAAGGGAAGTCATAACAACTCACCTTAGTAAATAAAAGATGGAATGAGGATTTTCTTGGCTTGATAAACTTCCCTAGATGCACCAAGCACAAAAGTACAATTTGATTTGAAAATGGAGAAGAAATGAGCTTGCTAGAAGTCTTGAAAGGTGAGGCTTTCAAAATGGAGCTTCCATGGAAAATTGTAAAAAGAAAATGAAGGAGGATGATGGAGGAGATGAATGAAAAGTGTAAAGGGAGTATGGGGAGGGTTTGACCTTGAAGGGGGAAGGTTGAGGGAAATGAGGGGAGGAAGTATGGCCCCCCATACTTCCTAATTTCTTTCTTTCTTTCTTTTTAAAATAACCTTCCCAACCCCAAAATATTTTATTTGCTCATTTTATTATCACTACACCCTATTACTTTATTTTACTTTCAATTATTTTAATTTAACCAAAGACTTTAACTTACTTTCATTTTATCCCAAGGCTTTAAAATTATCTCCTAACCATCTCAACTTATCATAACATTAAAGGCATAAAATAAGCACATAAAGTTAATATTAATATTAAAAGCATATAATATTATACTAAATTAGTGCCTAGGGTTAGGGTCGTTACATACCAAGCAGAAACACTAACTTCTCAACAATGGTCATGCCACCCGCATAGGGAAGAACTAGTTGTCCCGTCTCAGGTCCTCCCAGAATGGCCCAGAAATCTTCGAACGTAGGAGTGATTTCGTTGTACGAGAAGTTGTACACATTCCTCCGTACATCCCAGAAACGAGCCGCGGCTCTCAGAAGATCCCAATCTGGCATGAGCTCCTTCAAAGCCCAAACAGATTTCATCCCGTAACAACACTCGAAAACCCCTTGTTTTGCCTCGTGTGGTTCCGTACCCACGACTGGAAATTTTCCAAGTATCGCTCTTGCATCCGAGACGATAGCTTAGGAAATGGAGCCATGAAAAAAGTGAAGGAAACCTTAGGAATTTGAGAGAATTCAGCTAAAGAATCAAAGGCAAATGCGCAGTTCTCAAAAAATTGCAAAGCTGAAACTACAATTTAAAAGATTCTGGAAATTCATCCTCAGTCCGGCCGGACTCTTTTTGCAGTTGATTTGGTCAACTCTGCAGCCAGCTGCTATTAAATTGGAAACAATTCCAAACCAAGCCCTGTTCATGCTTTTTGTGAATCTGCGTGCTCCCATGGTTTCAATCAACCACTGCCAACACCACTTTCGCCCCGGGCTCGTGCAACAGTGCAACTAATTAAAAAACAGTGCATATAGGCATAAATTTTGACCCGTTCAATTTTTTATGCATGTTTCATTTTATTTATTTTTGATCAACCTACTTACTTATTTGCCGAAAATAAAAAGAAGGTAATCACTAAATAGATGTGCGAAATACAGGTTCCGCCTCAAGGGCGCCTTTTTCAAATACAAGTCAAATCGTCTGGACAATACATACATTTTGTCTAAGAAAGCAATAAAAGAGGACTACTCAGAGTCCTGCTCGTCATCCGAGCACTCGATGCATTTTGCTTTCCGCAATGCTCGAATCCGTCGAGAACAGATAATCTCTGAATTCCTCCAGGCGGGAATACGCGAAAGGCCTCCTCTGCGCCTGCGAACTCGAGGACTCTCCCCGCTCCTGCCCCGAGTGCGAAGAAGGACGAGCTCCAAACCCCGCAGTTCCGCCTGAGAACTGGCCAAATCCCTGCGCAAAGTCCGCTCCACCAGCCGTGGAAGCAGACGAACCTCTCGGCCTAGACGGCCTCGGCTCACGAACAGCCACACTCCTCCGGGAACTACACCTCAGGAACTCCACGAGCCTCCTAGTGTAGTTGGCCCACCCGTCCAACTGTCTCATAGCCTAGTTGTACGTGCGGCCAGACACCTGCAAACCAGGAAAGTCGTCAAAAGACAAACAAAAAGTACAGATGCAACATTTGCAGAATGCTACTATCAAATGCAGAAAATCAAAGGCACTCACCGAAGCGTTTGGGTCCACCCTGTACTGAGGTCTCGGCTCCTCCAGAATAGGGATCACCAACCTCCTACGCGAACCATCCAGCCCCTCGTACGCTAGTCTAGCGCGTGGGAGCGGGAAATCTCGGGGATATCCAGGGCCCTCTCCCTCCCTGTGCTGTACCTGTGGGCTCCTCAGCCTCATCCTCAAGAAAGTGTCATAGTCGGCGCCCGCTATGACATACTCGGTATAGAACACGCCCTGTCTATACCGCTCCAACTCCTCCATCGGCATCAACAAAGGATGCTGCATGTGCAGAGGCGGATCCATCGGTACCATAGGAAGAGACCCCGAGCCATACTGACGGGTCACCCTCTCCCCCAGATACATCGCATCGCAGTGAAGTCCCACCAGCAGCATTCGCCGACGCGTAACCTCACTAGCAACATGAACCACGCCAGCATGAATCCGGCTCCACCAAGTCAGCTGGATCCGCTCGGAGAACTCTCGGCTCAGGGCCTAAGACACGTCCTCGTATGACAGTCGAGTACCCTCTCTCGACGACACCGCCTTCTTCGCCTTCTTCTGCCAAGAAAACATGGCAGGAAACAAGGACCGGTACGCCTCCTTAATCTCCCACCGCTGCGGGATGAACACCTCAAAGCACCAGACCTGTCAAGCAAATGGAAAGTTATGTCAGCTACAGAGCAGATACATATGAGTACAGAAATGAGACAAGGAAGAAAAAAAGACGTGAACTTACATCCAAAGCAAATGAGAAGCAACACAGGGTGCTCTCCTCTCTCCGCGAGAACCTGTCCAAGGCGTGGTAGAGCTCGGCGGTCCAGCCTCCCCCATGCGAACCCCTCACGGCGTCCAAATCGGTCCCGGCGACCCGAGCAAAGGGAAGTGACGGGATGTGTCGAAGTCGGGAGCAGTAGTCGCGACAACGCGAACCAAATGAACCTCGAGCCGGACGCTCAGCGGTGCGTCTAAGGGGACCCCTCCCATATGCATCAATACCTTCCCTCGAGATGATTCTCCATCGGCTCGTACCGAATACCTAAGCCCCGGCACGGTGATATCGAAACCCGGCAGCTCCGACAACCGCCACGGAGTATAGCCGTCCACCCGCGCCTGGCGCGTTGCCCTAGGTTGGCAACCCGAGTGATAGCCGCAAAGTCGTGGGAGTCACGCGTAGCCTCCCCCACCGAAATGAAAAGTGTGGGTCGTATCCCACCGTACTCGCTCGAGCTACGTACATGGACCTCGCCCTGCAACGTCACGGCCACGCAGCGGCTCACAGCGTTGATGAACCCGACCAAACCGGAGTCAACCACAAGCTGCCGTGGACTCCTCTCTCCATCTCGAGGCTCGTCCGGGAATATCTCCCACAGCGCTCGAACTGCCTTGAAGGCTCCCCGACTCTTCAGGGTGTGAACGTCAACTGTCCCTCACCCCTGCAGGTGAACAAGGCAAGAATACGTTAAGTACAGAAGCGACATCAACAGAGTGCACGAACGCATATCTAAAGGATGCAACACAGATATAGTTCTCATTTCTTCCTAAAATATTTCCATCCCGGTTGGAATATTAACGGTCCAAAACTTTCAAAACATTTCGAAAACTCCGTCGAATCCAGAACTTTCAAAGCCCTTCGAAAACTCCGTCGAATCCGAAACTTTCAAAACATTTCGAAAACTCCGTCGAATTCGGAACTTTCAAAACATTTCGAAAACTCCGTCGAATCCGGAACTTTCAAAACATTTCGAAAACTCCGTCGAATTCGGAACTTTTTTCGAATCCGGAACTTTCAAAACATTTCGAAAACTCCGTCGAATTCGGAACTTTCAAAAACATTTCGAAAACTCCGTCGAATCCGGAACTTTCAAAACCTTTCGAAAACTCCGTCGAATTCGGAACTTTCAAATCCTTTCGAACATTTCGAAAATTTACTCCGTCTCGATTTAAACATACTTTAAATTCGGAAAACACATCTAGGCATGGAATTTTGCAACCAAAATTTTTATGTCATCTACCCATAGTGTCAATTGAACTACACTCTAGTCAATCTCGACAAAGGCACATAGCAAAGTCAAAAGCCCCAATTCGGGCACCAAAATCCCTAACTCATTTCCAGTCAAATTTCTAACATTTAAAGAATGCACATTCTTAAAATTAATGGAATTTAAAGGATGTTTACCTGTCTCTCGATCCCTCCTTTGGACTTGTGATTCTCCCTAGCCGGGTAGAACTCCGCCGGATTCAATGGATGAGTAGTGGTTCGAATGGTCCGAACCAACCACGTTCTTTCGTCATCGGTCCTTTCATGATGAGCCATTGGTTCCAAATCACCCTCCACGCTGATTTTTCCTCACAAATTTGAGCAAACCTCACAATTTGGAATGGTTTCTCTCCTCTCCTTTCTTTCCCTCTCGTTGGAATTAATGGAAGAAAATGGCCAATTTTGCCTCTGCCTCGGCGCTGATAACAACCTGGTCAACTTCAGGTTCGGTCAATGACTCTTTGCAATGAAAGATTCCTTGCCAATTTAGCCCCTCAACTTTTCTCAGTTCCAATTTTACCCCTTTTGACCCCCAAAATTGTAAAATTTCCCCCAAGTTAGACATTTCTAACAACCCCATCCCCCGAGGATCCATTCCCTGTTAGTTCTCACTAACGCTCGTCTCCAGACGTTAAATTCCTAGTTAGTTTTCACTAACGTTCGTCTCCAGACGTTAAATTCCCAGTTAGTTTTCACTAACGCTCGTCTCCAGACGTTAAATTCTCAGTTAGTTCTCACTAACGCTCGTCTCCAGACTTTAAATTCTCAGTTAGTTCTCACTAATGCTCGTCTCCAGACGTTAAATTCTCAGTTAGTTCTCACTAACGCTCGTCTCCAGACGTTAAATTCCCAGTTAGTTCTCACTAACGCTCGTCTCCAGACGTTAAATTCTCAGTTAGTTCTCACTAACGCTCGTCTCCAGACGTTAAATTCCCAGTTAGTTTTCACTAATGTTCATCTCCAGAAGTTAAATTCCCAGTTAGTTCTCACTAACGCTCGTCTCCAAAGGTTAAAATTCCCAGTTAGTTTTCACTAACGTTCGTCTCCAGACGTTAAATTCTCAATCCCCAGTTGACATTTGACATTCAAACGCTCACTTCCATCTCAAGTTGACGTTTGACATTCAAACGCTCACTTCCATCTCAAGTTGACGTTTGACATTCAAACGCTCATTTACATCTCAAGTTGACGTTTGACATTCAAACGCTCACTTCCATCTCAAGTTGACGTTTGACATTCAAACGCTCATTGACATCTCAGGTTGACGTTTGACATTCAAACGCTCATTCCAGCCCAAAACTGACGTTTGACATTCAAACGCTCAATCCTGTCTCCGGACATTCAAGTCACAATTCTGTCTCCCGACGTCAAAATTTCTATCAGTTTTCACCATCGTTCACTTCCCCGGCTGCCAGTCGTAAGCCCGATCGTCCCACTACAGCGGCCATCAAGGTAAGCCCGCACAACAATCCCTCTTCGGCCATCACCGTAAGCCCGAACATTCATCCCCAGCAGGATCCTAGGACTATCCGTCTAAGGAAGAAACGTCAATCAACCCCAACAGTTCCTAACTGACCTCGTCAGAACTCTGGATGCTTTTCCCCAGCAATGTGTCAGTCTCTCCCGAGACCACATCCCGTACCTAACCCCGTCGTTAGAACGTCAATCCTTCCGTGTTGTTAATAACGCCAGTTTAACACAACCATTCCCATCATTGCCACCCTATCCCCAGCAGATAAAACCTGGCCGTCATCGTAAGCCCAGCACCCAAGACACGAACGCCTTATCAATCCCAAGGCACGAACGCCTTCATCTCAGAATAAAAGTAATTCCGGTCTGAGGCGCCACACGCCCTCGTATGTTCCACCATTCCGGTCTGAGGCGCCACACGCCCTCGTATGTTCCACCATTTCGATCTGAGGCGCCACATGCCCTCGTATGTTCCACCATTTTCGATTCGAGGCGCCACATGCGTGCCTGTATGTTCAGCTGACTGGCCGAGGCGCCACACGCCCTCGAAGGTTTCAGAAATCCCAGGTTCAGACGCCTCACAATAGTCTCCATTCAGGTCCAGGTACCTCGCGATGGTCTCATTCAGGTTTAGACGCCTCCCAAAAGTCTCGCTCAGGTCAAGGTTCCCACGCGCCACTCCTTGCACCTACGAACTACGATCAGCTTGATTCCCGCTCAGGATACGTAGGAATCCTTTCGCTAAGGGTCCAGCCAGATGACCGCCCAGGTCTCTTTCAAAGTAAGGCATCCCCCGATTTGGATCCTTATCTTTTTTCAATGACCCCACCTCATTCGGAAGTGACGTCGCTTAGGGGCTAACTGTAAGTACCCAAATCCGGATCGCCAAAATCCGTTAGAAAGTTAACCGGAATCCGTTAATTGGCTCGCTCCAAGTTAACCGAAACCCGTTAAGCTCCCCGTTGCCAAGCCAACGAGACGTCCCGGGACTGTCCAGTGCATCCCGACGTCAAAGCGTACTCAACACACGTCGTTGCACGTAAAAGTACGGCTTTCCCTGAAAAACACACTTTTCGGCACTTCCGGGGGCGTTTCGGACATTTTCCAGACTATTATTTAAAAAACGGACAAAACCGAGAAATAATGGCACGAACTCCCATGGCCTGTGAGTCACAGGGACACGTGGCTCACATGCCACAACTCCCCCCATCACCTTTCAATCAAATTCAGAGTGAAAAGACAAAAATACCCCTGGTATGCAGTCTCAGTCCGACCGGACTCATTTGCAGGAAATTCAGAATTGTCAGCAAGTCCCTTCAATTTCCAAAGTTTCACAAAACCCCCTGGTTTTCACCCTCAGTCCGTCCGGACTGATCCCGAAAAATCACCTATAAATACAGAGGCTGTCAAAGCCATTTGTAACAACAAAAATTCACTCCCTTTCACCAAAACACCCACGACATAAACTGGTTCTCCCCCTTCCTGAGACCCGTTTTACCTCGTTTTGCGTGAAAACTCCGTATTTCAATCAAATACAAACCCCGCCACTTCGAAACACCGTTCCAAGCACACTTTCGTATCTCGTATACGCCCACCGAGCCAAAGGAGCCGACCCTAGCCATAGGTAGCTCCCTCTCTCTCTAAAACTCTCGTTTCGTCTCGGTTTACGCGCCAGTCGCTACAACCGTTTCGGACGACGTTGTTGAAATGTAGCTGCCTCCGTCTAACGGGGTCCGATACATTTTAGCCCCTCGATCCTCTTCTCTTCCCGTAAGAGAAGTAATCTCGGGTTAAAACGGCGTTCCGATCTCGTTCCGTTTACTTTTATGTCATTTACCAATTCCAGATCGTTTGATCGGTCGATCGTCATTTAAATTCCTGTCATTTACAAATTCCGGACCGTTTGATCTGTCAAACGTCATTTACTTTCATGCAAATTTACAACTTCGAGATGTTTGGCTCATCGATTGTACTTTACAATTCCGAGCTGTTTGGCTCGTCGATCGTACTTTACAATTCCGGATCGTTTGATTCCGTCGATACCGCATTTTAAATACTATCATTTACAAGTCCGAGCCGTTTGAATCGTGATAGTATTTACTTTTCAAAGTCCGAGTCGCAACCCGATTCGTTGATCGCAATTCATTTAATACGTTTTTCCCGTAAAATCGTTAACAATGTAATGCCCGGTTCAAAACCGGAGTTCGACATTCGAACTCTCTTTCAAAAAGCGCGAAATGACGTTTGGCATCCAAACGCTCATCTTCAAACTTAAAAGCCGACTTTTGACATCCAAAATCATTTAATACGCTTTTTCCGTAAAATCGTTAACAATGACATGCCCGGTTCAAAATCGGAGTTCGACATTCGAACTCTCTTTCAAAACGCGCGAAATGACGTTTGGCATCCAAACGCTCATCTTCAAACTCAAAATCCGACGTTTGACATTCAAACGCTCTTTTCTTAAAAGTCAACATTTGACACTTAAGATAAACAGTTAAAATCAGCATTCGCGCCACTTTTCCTAAAACTTCAAAATCGACGTTTGTCATTCAAACGCTCGCCTTTTCAAAAGGAATCACCTAATCAATGTTTGACATTCAAACCAAGATTAAGCTTTTCATTCAAGCCCCCATTTCAAAATGCAAACACACACACACACACGCACACGATTTCGAGAAAGATAGAAAGACTCGTCATACGAGGCGTTTCGGATGATCTCAATATACTCTTTCCGAAACGTAACGTGACCTCCGAACCTAACAATCTCTGGTACTAAAAAGCTTTTTACTCATTTTTGCTACCAATAAAAATGACTTCATGTTTTCAAAAGCATTTTCCTAAGTTTTTGCTACCAATAAAAACGACACCTTTTTCAAACAATAGCCATTTCTCAACGTTTGGGCTCAAAATACAAAAACCGCGTGGCGACTCCTCTCCTTCCCGAAAAGCGAGGTCTCAGACACCAACCCTCCGTGAAAGACAACCGCATTTCGCGTCCGCGCGAAATCCCGGGTAATTTCAGGTAGACACCCCAAAATTGTCTCACTTAAGTTCAGACGCCTTAGAATAGCCTCAGCTTAGTTTAGGGTAGACCAACCCCCACCACCACCACCAACCCCCCCCCCAAATAGGGATGGCAATTTTATCGAACCTGATCCGTTTCGAAGGCGATCCGATCCGAAAAATTCGAATTTGGCAGAAATTTTCCCGACCCGATCGGATTTTGGATCGGGTTCGGTTTATGGTATGATCCGATCTGAACCCGATCCGATCCGAAATGTATTCGACCCGAGATCCGATCCGATCCGATCCGTTTTATTAGGGTTTTGATATTCAATTATACCCCTCATGTTTTGTTAAATTTACATTTAAATCTTAATATATAAAGAAAAATATACCTAGATTTTCATTCATTCCAAGTTTCCAACCAAGCCCCTCTCTCTCTCTCTCTCTCAGCTCTCACTCTCAGCCAATTCAATCCTTACTTTTTTTGGTTTAATCTTTCACACCCAGATCATAATTTCCATCGATTTCTACTCATTTTCCAACGAATTCCTGGCCATTTAATTTCAGTTTTTTTTTCTTCTTCTGATTTTTCGTCATTGGATTTGGTTGAGTCTTTGATTGTTAGTTTGATGATACCCAGCTGATTATTTGATTCATTTTTGGTTTTATTTGATTGATTGTTTAAAAGGGTTAATCTTTTTAATTGTTTTTTAATCTGTGGAGTTATTCTTCAATTATTGATGTATGCTATGCTTTTTGTTAGATCTATGTAGTTTTAGTGGTGGTGTACTCTATTAAGTGTTTGATCTGGAGTTTAAGTATACCATTTTTGGTGTGAACTGGAAAATTGTTAGGGTTTGTTGTACCATTTTTGGTTCCTGTGAAGTTACATGCTGCTCTCAATTTTCATTTTTGGTGGAAGCGATCAGAAAAAAACCGGATGATTTAGAGGTCTTCAATTGTTGTGACAGTGATCAGGAAGTTGGAATTTTTTTTTTAATGTCTCGGATCGGATCGGGATTCGGATCGGGGCTCGGTACAAGTAGTTTCGGATCGGATCGAATTCGGATCGAGTCATATTGTGATCAGATCGGATTCGGATCAGGCCTGATCCGATCCGAATTCGATCCGTTGCCATCCCTACCCACAAACAGTCTCGCTTAGGATATAGAAAAAGAATAATTTCATTAAAAGGAGAGAAAAGGAATGCGGATAACATATATATCCACTAGGGGTGTAAATGGTTCGGTTTAGCTCGGTTTGGACAAATTTAGGAGTCAAACCGCTAGTATCGATTTGGAAAAATTTCAAATCGAGCTGAGCTAAAAAAAAAATCGAACCGAGCTGAGCTAAATCGGTTTAGCTCGGTTTAGCTCGGTTTGAACCGCGGTTTGAATCAACCAAACAAATTTACAATTACATTTTGTCATAAGCATAGATCCCAAAACAAATGCTAAAACATGCACTCATTGTTTCAACTTGAAATTCATCCATTGAATGCAATATATGAACTCAAAGATAGGCTTTCGCTTTAAGAGCATAGTTCTGATGTATTGTTTCAACTTTTAAAAAATAATGAGGAACATACTATTGTTGGTTGAACAACATACTTATGATGTACAATTTCAACATTTCCAAATACTCCATCCTTTGCTTACTTAGTTGTACCCTGTTTGTAACAGTGTAAAATTACTCTGAAAAAATATCAGAGTTAAATTTTCTCTCTTAAATATATGAATACTAAATATATGTATGCATTTTATTGTTTGTTCCTGTAGTAATCAGACTGTCAAGCCTTCGACTATAGAAAGCAAAAAATTAAAGACGAAAATTAGGATCAAAAATCAAAACTAGCAAAGTACTGACATCTGACAACTTGTCAAGCATACAAGCCTCAAAAAAATAAAAAATAAAATAAGAACAAAAATCTGGGTAGGTTTATGCCTCCATTAGGAGTATGTGCCACAAAAGACTGCTTGGTAATGATCTAAACTAGCAAAGTACCGAAGAAAACACATAAACCACTAAATGTAAGTTTCGGGTAAAGATACAATTTTAGCACAAAAAAGGGTAGTATCGTCTAAGTTAGGTGTATACAACATACCTCTACTTTTGTTCTCGACGATGAGAAGGCGGCGACGGTGAGAGGCGGTGACGGTGAGAGAGGAGGCGACGGTGAGTGAGGGGGCGACGGTGAGATCTACTTTAGAGAGAGAAGGGGAAGAGAGAGAAGGCGACGGTGAGCGGCGGCGACGGTGAGAGGCGACGACGGTGAGTGAGGCGGCGATGGTGAGATCAACTTTAGAGAGAGAAGGGGAAGAGAGAGAAGGAAAAGAGATATAATGAAAGTTCTCCAAGAGGCAGAGGTAATGTATTAAAGATTTTAGGGTTTTGAAATAAATTAAAGGTAGGAATTAATTTGATTTGGAATGAATGGTTAGGATTATAGTTTATGGTGGTTTGGTTTGACTTCATAGCTCGGTTTCGTAGGTCGGTCTCGTAGCTCGGTCTCGTAGCTCGGTTTCGTAGCTCGGTCTCGTAGCTCGGTTCGAAAGCTAAACGGTTTAGCTCGGCTCGGTTCGGCTCGGCTCGGCTCGGCTCGGCACCCTCAAACCGCAAGCTAAACCGAACCGCTCGGTTTGGCATTTTTTCAAACCGAACTAAACCACTCAAATAAAAAAAACCGAGCTAAACCCCACGATTTAGCTCGGCTCGATCTCAAACCGCGATTTGAGCTAAACCGCTTACGCCCCTAATATCCACCATTAGAAAGAGTACAACGTAAAAGAAATTGTGAATAGAAAGCAGCATATCAAAGTAAATTTAAACTACGAATCCACCAAAGACATCACTTGATTTTCCTCTATGCTTTATCCCAAAGATACGTTAAAAGTTTAACACATTCCCATAAAAAAAAAAAACTCAAAAATAACTTTTTTTTTGAATCCTTAATCTTTCTTGAATCCAAATGCACCAGATGGGGAATATTTTACATTACCACAAAATGCCCCTCCTATTTTCTAGAAGGAATGTGCAGAAATGTAATTTTTATTCCAACATTGCGTTTTGAGAAACAGTTTTTTGGCAAACTATGTGGTACTGTTGTCATTACAAAATAAATTAATTGGTTAAGGTTTTTTTTTTTCATGTACAATTAAAGATATGTTCTTGAACGTAATTTGTACCATGATTTCTCATTTCTGGTTGCCTCTGTTCATGGTTCTAAGGAATGAATTGAGCTCTTTCTCGAATGTGCTATTGAAAAGTATCCTGACCCAAAATAAATGACCATTTTTGTCTTAAAATGAATGACTTTTTTTAAAAAAAATTGTCTTTTCATTGTCTTAAAATGATTTTTGTCCATTTTTTTTCATAGCTCATTACATGCAAAACTTAAGGTTCTAAAAAGCGCTAGGCGGAGGCTAGGCGACGGAGGCGGACCTAGCGCCTAGGGGCCTAAGCGGGGCCTAAGCGGAGCCTAGGCGGGGCCGATAAATTAAACAAATTTTAAATATATTTCATAAATTTATATATATATATTCAAAAAATAGTGCCACTTATTTTTATTATTTGTCAAAAATAAATAATATTTTTTATACAAAATAAAAAATCTAATCAAATTTTGCAATTCTAACATTTAAATTTGTAAAAAGTTTGGAATAAGTTTGGCCAAATAAAAAATAACAAGCCCATGACCTCAACTTTCTTCATTTAGCTTTCCCTTTTCTCCACAGTTTCTCTCTCTATTCGTTTTCTTCATTTCGCTTTCTCTCTCCATTCGCTTTCTCTCCTTCAACAATTCCGCCACCGAAGAAACTTTGGATTTTACCTTGGTTCTTGACGACAATCTTCACTCTAATTTCTGTCTCCAGATCCCAATTTCAACAAGGTAATGTCCCCTTCGTCTACTTTCTTGAATTTTACCCTTTCTAAATCTTCCCTTTTTTGTTTCGAATTTTTGCAGGTCCAAATCTTTACAACACAGCAATTTCAACAAGGTAATGTCCTCTTTTGTTTCGAATTTTTCTAATTTCTGGTGCCTAAGCCCCGCCTAACTCCGCCTAGACCGTCTAACGCCTAATCTCCCCGCCTTGACGTAAATTGCGGTGCCCGGCCACCGCCTAGCGCCTAGGCGGCCGCCTAGGCCGCTTTTTTTAGAACACTGGCAAAACTAAAGATTTGGAAGTAGATAGCAAGAGTATTTATGATTCTTTTTCTACTAAAAATCAAAATTTTCAGAATGTCCTGTCAATAAAGAATGGTCATTCATTTTGGGACGGAGGGAGTAGAGAGAACCTGTATCGTCAGTTGGGGACCTTGTAAGGAGGTTTTAGCACATAATACCATTGACAAACCCTATCAGTTCAAATCCTAACATATGGCTCCTTAAGCTTAGAAGCAGCCTAACCGGGGCTTCAAATATGAGTGATCATACATTCTGCGAAGGCTTGGGAATGCGACTCTATTTTGACTCTTACACTGTTTGGGTATTCTGACAAGAATCAAGATACAACATGCTAAAGTGAGTAAACTATTCCTAAAGATGAGAAGAAATGAGAAACATCTGTTTTTGTACAAAAATACTCCCTCCGTCCCATAATAAATGTCACACTTTCCTTTATGGTATGTCCCAAAAAAAATGTCACATTTCTAAATATGGAAATAAACATTGTGCGTTTACCATTGTATAAACTTACAAACAATGTACTAACCAATAAAGCACATTGCTTTAAAACGTTGACAAGTCAAATGCGACATTATTTTGGGACGGAGGGAGTAGTATATTAGTTTTGTCTTGACTTCTCCCTACTAGAATACAGTTCTGCCTTTTCGTATTTACTTTTTGGAGCCTTAAAAGAATACATCAGCATATGCGTCAGTTAATGGAAAATCTGTAGATTACCAACAACTTCATGCCAAGAAGAATTTAAAGTTTCAAGTGACATCGTCCTGTTTGCTCAATATAAGAGGGTTCTTCAACTAGCCCATTCTTAACAGGTTTAGCAGTTAACAGGAATAATTTTTTTCAAATGTTGATAACTCAAGCTAGTCAAAGATTCATAATCAAGTTCCGACCACTGCTTCGTCTCCTTATCTTTAATACAAAATGTGGAATGCGTTGTGAGTGAGAAAATCTGACAACTTGTGGATTAAATATGATTGAGACTGTCAAGATTTTTTTTTCCCGCCATTTCCAGCTCTCCTGGGTAAGAAATTTTGAGTTGGAAATAACGACTGGAGACAGTGACTGCAGACTGCAGCCTAATGCTTGAGTAGGGTCAACTCTATTAGTACACTATTGTCAGAACTACTGCTTCTCTCTTTGAAGCTCTTTGCTGGTTAAGTAATCATTAAAGGCAGCAATCTTTTATTGGATGCAATAGTACTGAATGGGGCATGATCAAAGATCATTTGTCATTGATTCTTTCTGTCTGAAAATTTGATAGTTTTCACTTTAGGTACAAATATTGATTACTCGAAAATTTGAAGGCTTACACTCCATTTGGGAAGGATGATAATTTTGTGTCCCAAGCGGGCCAGATGTTAAGTTTGCAGGGTAGCTACTATTTAGAAATGTAATGTTCAAGCTAGAGATTTCATGTGTTTTACACGATGCATTCTATCTGTGCTGTGCTTATCTTGCATCAGCTCTGCTGACCTCCTCCAAAAAACGGAGATAATTGTATACACACGCTTGTAGATATCCATCTTACAATGTGTTGACATGGGCGAAAATGCCAATTCTGTATTATGCTCATTGTTCTTGCTAGATATTTTATTGAATTCATTATTATTTGTATTGATTTGCAATGCAATGGCTCAGTGGGGTTTGCCAATTGACTATTCCTACTTGATTTGTAATTCTTGCTTCTCATTGCAGGGTGAAGTAGTCAGGCTAGTTGAGATGATATTGATGACGGACCATAAAAGCGCAAAGACACCATGAAAGCATCAATATTGAATGGCTGAGGGACCAGTACTCGATAATGCCAAGTAAGGTTAAAACCCCAAAATCAATTTTTCCTTGAGGAATATACCTCCAATTTCGCTGTAACTATGCATGATCTGAATATAATTATTGATAATTGTGAACATCTTACTAATTGAGGTAATGGTGGCTATCAGTGACGATCTTTGGTAGATGACGGTGGTGGTTGTTACTTGTTAGTATCGATCTTTAGTCTTTGTAGCTGTGGTTGGCACAAGAGTGAAGTATTGGTAATGCTTTAAAAAAGAAAATAATATGAGAATTGAAATAATAAATATTAGTATAATCATTTATAGGAAATCATCACAGACTATTAGGCTATTAATAACATTAATTAATACAAAATGACACTTTATAACACTTTAATTTTTTTATGCTATTTTAACTATAACTAATATTAACTTTTTGTGTACCCTTGTCAAAATAAATGTCACGTTTATGCCCCCAAATATTGTTCATGCTATTAATAAAGAAAATTGGATTTAGCATTCTGTTGTTGCATTCTTGTTTGGAAACTTCACGGAGTTAAGGTGGCGTTTGGTAACTTTTTTGTTATTTCTATGTTAAAACTTAAAAGAGAAATACATTTCTATTTCATATTAAAATCATTTCTTATTATAAAAACAATGAAAGAATGAAAATATGCTTGATAATCATTCCACGCTCTACTCCAAAATTTACAGCAGTAGCTTTTAACCCATGTTTCATCTCCATCTCCAACAACTCTGAATGTCCATCCAAATACTCCAAGGCTTCTTTTCTACACCAATCCCACATCTTACATTCCACTGCTATTCACTCCCTGCATTCTTGCGCTCGTTGCCTCCCTAAAATTCACTCTGTTTTCCCATCGTCACACTATCCGACACACTCACTGGTGTCGTCGATGAATCTCCGAAGAAGTTACTCACTGAATGATTGTAGTGCTTGATAAAGCTTCGATTTTGCTTGGCAAACTCATGGTCATGTCCCGAAACTTGTCCAAAATGATCAAAGCCACAATCAATTGAAAAAATTGGATTAACTGACTGGAATTGAAGAACAAATTGGATGAATTTACAGAGTGTGTGTGTGTTAAGTATCTACAGATATAGAAGAAAGAGAACAGGGAAGGGGATCTGAATAGTGTTTTATGGATCTGAGATATAAAAATGGAGAGAGTGGGAGAGTAAACTGGATTTTTGAGATAAAAATATACAGCAGGGTGGGAGGGTTAACTGGGTTTTTGGAGAAAAACGAAGAAGGGGAAAGATAGAACCATGTTGAGTTTTGGAAAAGTGTTGAATTATATTAGAAATGAAACAGCTACCAAACAAGCCCCAAACAAGCCCTAAGGATTTTCAATACATTTCTCAAATATTGCTAGGTACTCCTTCCATCCCTCCCTCCCTCCCTCCATTCCTTTTTATTTGTCTTTTTAGACAAAATCTCACAATCCAAGAAACTCATTAATTACTCTTCCAATTTTCATTTTTAACCTTTCTCTTTCATCTTAAATACTATACATTCTTACATAAGCAAATAAACTAATGCATTAATGACAAGGACAATTTTGACCATTTAAAAAAAAAAGGCTAAAGTGACAAATAGTTAGAGTAAAAAATTTTCTCCTAAAAAGACAAATAAAAAGGAATGGAGGGGTATATCATTTTCATAACTCATGGGTGATAAGGGTATTATTGAAAAGTAATTAACCCTATTTGAAAATTTGTTTTGAGTGGCAGTGTTTGTATGTTACAATCTGTCGTGATGAAGGTAGTTATATCCTTGTGGTTGAATTCAGGGTATGTTTTCCTTTCAATGCTTGATTGGCCTGTGTAATTTTATCATATAAATGATTGTGCAATAGATATAAATGCGCAAGGCTAAGCTCTGTTCTCTTGATTCTTAATTCAATTCTCTTTGAGGGTAGCATGACCCGCTGAAGTGCAAAAACGTAGTCATTATCCCATTTGACTATTATTTGTCGTTGGCATTGAAGGTGTGGATATGCATACCGAGAGGTTGCTCCATCAGGCCCTTGAAGAAGGGATCAGTCCTGTATTGATTCTTAGTAAGATCGATAGATGTTTCTTTGAATTGAACCTCGACGGGGAAGAGATGTACACAAGATTCCTATGCTCAATTCAGAAGATTAATTCTATATTGCCTCATACCCGCGAGCCGGTGAGTTAGACACTCAGATTGGAAATGTTTCTTTCTCTGCTACTGGACTGCATGGATGAGGGTTTACCCTCAAAAGCTTCGCGAAGATGCTGTCCGCCATCTTGGGATGGGAATAGTCAGTAACGTTAAATAGGCTATGGGGAGAAAACTACTTCGATCAAAAAACCATGACTTGGACATACTATGATACCGGGACTGCAACTTGCAATCGTGGTTTTGTACTTCTATGCTATGATCTTATCAAGAGGATAAATACTAATTATATGGTTAATAAAGATAAGTTGTGGCCGGAAAAGATTGGCCTGAGCCTAACCAAGGAGCAAAGGAATTGACTGGAACAAAATTAGTAGAATGTGTAATGCAAATCTGGCTTCCAAGTACGTCAGCCATTCTTGAAATTATTGTATTCCACATACCATCTCCTTGAATAGGACAATTCAATCGAGTTGACAAATTGTACAGGGGAACTCCTGGAGATAGATTTTCCATCGCAATTAGAGTTTGTGATCCAGAGGGTCCTCTTATTCTATACGTATCAAGATTACTTTCAGATGCAAAGGCTGACTTCTTTGCATTTGGTCGTGTGTTTTCAGGAACGGTTTTTCGTGGGATGAAGGTGAGGGTTATTGGAGTTGAAGAGGTTCAGGGAATAAATGACCTTCCTGAGGAATGTGTTGAGGACATGGTTGTTTTATTTGGAAACATGAGAGTATCATTGCCAGATGGCAGGCATGCAGCATTGTTGCCCCGTTTGATGTGCTAAAACGTATAAACAAAGCTGTCACTCTCATAAATGTTGGAGGAAATGATGCATTTGCAATTCGTCACATGATTTGGCATTGCACCTCTTGTGCATATATCTTGAAATGCTCTAATTCCGAGCAACATCATAATCTTGGTAAAGGTCTGAGGCAGTTAAACAAATATGACTCTTTGGTCGTTGTCCCAAAGAGGAACGAAGATGGGGAAAGAATCATTCATGTTTCGGGGGAGCTTCAACTTCGTTTGTGTATTAAGTTGCTGGAGTCTTACCTTAAAAATAAGGCTAAGATTTTGATACGTGTACCCGTTGTATCATACTGTGAGGCTGTTTTAAGACAGTCAAATAAGTCTGTTGCATGCTTTTCAGCAAATAAACACAGTAGAATTATGATGGAGGTTAGACCGTTGGAGCCTGGGATGACAGATAGGATTGTTGCTGGACTCTCACCGAAAAACTCACATGTGCGTGCCGTATGCCGATATTTTGTGCGAGGACTATCAATGGGAAACGGATCGTGCTAAAAGGATTCTTTCATTTGCTCCCAATCACATTGGCTCTAATATACCCTTTGATTTATCCGAAGGTGGGTGAGTTCAAGTGCTATAAAAAATCTTGTTATTGATGCTTTCCGGGATGTAACCGAGAAAGGTGCATTGGCTGGACAAAGGATGAGATGAGAGGAATTTGTTTCGAGATATGTGATACATCCTTTGAATTTAAGGAATCAGTGCATTAAAGTTGGCGAAGGAAGCAATAATTGCTTCCCAACTCGCTGCGAACCCCCGGTTACTCGAACGTTTATATGAAATTCAAATTCTAGTTCATTTGGAACATGCTGATGGGGTTTACAGAGTTTTGGATGGAAGACGAGGGAAGTTCTTGAGCGTTGGATGCTTGAAGGTTTCATCCCCATGATAAACATAATGACATCTTTTTCGTTGTCTAGCTATCTAGGATTTTCTAATGATATGAGGATTGCGACATCATGGCAAGCCTTCGCTCACATTATTGCTCGCAATTGGAAGTTGATCCAATAGAATGCCATACTCTCAATTCTTGTAAAAGTAAGAAACAAACAAATAGTAACTAAAGTACTACGTCAATGACTGTTCCGATAAGAAGTATTTTCTATACATTACTGATATTTTTCTTCCTTTCTTTTGTGGAGAACAACCACAATATTTGTTGCCTCAAATCCGACCTTCAATGGATCAACCTCGATCATCTTCCAATTGCCAGCAATAATGTGATCGAAGGCTTGTCCTGATGTTGCAATCCTCAAATCATCAGAAAACCCTTAATAGCTAGCGATGGGAAGAGATGCCGTTATGTTTTGCATGGGGATGAAACCTTCAAGCAACCAATGCTCAAGAACTTCCTCTCGTCTTCCATCCAAAACTCCGTAAACCCTATTAACATGTTCCAAATGAACTAGAATTTGAATATCATATGCAAGCTCAAGTAAGCGGGGACTCGCAACGAGTTGGGAAGCAAATATGGCTTCCTTCACCAATTTTAATGCATTGATTCCATTGTCTTCAATAGATGCATCACATATCACGAAACAAATTCCTCTCATCCTTTGTCCAGCCAATGCACCTTTCTCAGTTACATCCTGAAACACATTAATAACAAGAATTTTTATAGCACTCGAACCCACCCCACCTTTGGATAAATCAACGAGTATCTTATGGCCGATGTTATAAGGTGCAAATGACAAAATCCTTTTAGCATGATCCATGTCCCACCGATAGTTCTCGCACAAAGTAACAGCACGCATCTGTGGGTTTTACGGTGGGAGTCCAGCAACAATCCTATCTGTCAGCCCAGGCTCCAACGGTCTAGCCTCCATCGCAATTCTACCGTTTCTATTTTCTGAAAAGCATGTAACACGCTGATTTGATAGTCCCAAAACAGTCTTACGGTATGATACAATGGGTACACAAGTTAAAATCTTCGCCCCATCTCGAAGGTAACAGTCCAAGAACATGATGCATGAACACAAGTAAAGCTCCCCGAAAACGTACATAATAGTTTCTCCATGTACTTTCTTCTTCGGGACAACGACTAAATGATCATGATTATGATGTTGCTCAAAATTATATCATTTCAAAGATACATTCACAAGAGGTGCAATGCCAAAAACCATGGGACGGATTGCAAATGCAACATTTTCCCCAACATTTATGAAAGTGACAGCTTTGTTTATACGTTTTAGCACATCAAACGGGGCAACAATGTTACCTGCCGTTTGGCAATGATACTCTCGTGTTTCCAAATAAAACAACCATATCCTGAACACATTCCTAAGGAAGGTCATTTATTCCCTGAACCTCTTCAACTCCAATAACCCTCACCTTCATCCCACGGAAAACCTTTCCTGAAAACACACGACCAAATGCAAAGAAGCCAGCCTTTGCATCTGAAAGTAATCTTGATACGTATATAATAAGAGGACCCTCCGGATCACAAACTCTAATTGCGATGGAAAATCTATCTCCAGGTGGTCCCCTATACAATTTGTCAACTCGATTGAATTGTCCTATGCAAGGAGACGGTATGTGGAATACAATAATTCCAAGAATGGCTGACGTACTTGGAAGCCAGATTTGCATTACACATTCTACTAATTTTGTTCCAGTCAATTCCTTTGCTCCTTGGTTAGGCTCAGGCCAATTTTCTCCGGCCACAACTTATCTTTATTAACCATATAATTAGTATTTATCCTCTTGATAAGATCATAGCATAGAAGTACAAAACCAGGCTTGCAAGTTGCAGTCCCGGTATTATAGTCTGTCCAAGTCATGGTTTTTGGATCGAAGTAGTTTTCTCCCCATAGCCTATTTAACGTTAATGACTATTCCCATCCCAAGATGGCGGACTAACATCTTCGCGAAGCTTTTGAGTCCATGCAGTCCAGCAGAGAAAGAAACATTTTCAATCTGAGTGTCTATCTCACCGGCTCGCGGTTATGAGGCAATATAGAATTAATCTTCTGAATTGAGCATAGGAATCTTGTGTACGCCTCTTCCCCTTCGAGGTTCAATTCAAGGAAACATCTATCGATCTCACTAAGAATCAATACAAGACTGAGCCCTCTTAAGTGCCTGATGGAGCAACCTCTCGGTATGCATATCCACACCTTCAATGCCAACGACAAATAATTGTCAAATGGGATAATGACTACGTTTTTGCACTTCAGCGGGTCATGCTACCCTCACAGAGAATTGAATTAAGAATCAAGAGAACAGAGCTTAGCCTTGCGCATTTATATCTATTGCACAATCATTTATATGATAAAATTAACCAGGCCAATCATGCATTGAAAGGAAAACATGCCCTGAATTCAACAAGGATATAACTACCTTCATCACGACAGATTGTAACATACACACTGCCACTCAAAACAAATTTTCAGATAGGGTTAATTACTTTTCAATAATACCCTTGTCACCCATGAGTTATGAAAATGAGATACTCCCTCCATTCCTTTTTATTTGTCTTTTTAGGAGAAATTTTTTGATTCTAAATATTTGTCACGCCTTTTTTTTGTTTAAATGGTCAAAATTGTCCTTGTCATTAATGCATTAGTTTATTTGCTTTTGTAAGAATGTATAGTATTTAAGATGAAAGAGAAATGTTAAAAATGAAAATTGGAAGAGTAATTAATGAGTTTCTTGGATTGTGAGATTTTGTCTAAAAAGACGAATAAAAAGGAATGGAGGGAAGGAGTACCTAGCAATATTTGAGAAATTTATTGAAAATCCTTGGGGCTTGTTTAGTAGCTGTTTCATTTCTAATATTTTTATTTATGTTTCTAATTTTTATTTCAATGATTTTCTTGATTGCAAATGCATCATGTTGATAATATTTATTTCAATGATGTAGTACTTCTTGATTGTAAATGCATAATGTTCTCGAGTGAAACTTTGGCTATTAATTACAATGTTTGGAATATAATATGAAGAGTCATTGATGTAGTACTTCTTGATTGTAGACTGATAATTTGTTTGTTTGATTGTAGCCAAAAACCATGGGACGGATTGCAAATGCATCATGTTGATAATATTTATTTTAAGGATTTTCTTGATTGTAGACTGATAATTTGTTTGTTTGATCTACAAATATCCTTCTGTGGATCCAAATAGATCAGAGCAAATGCATAATTTGTTTTTTCTGATTTTTGTTGGAACAACTCTTCTTTAATTTACAAGCATGTGAGTTTAATGACTGGGCTGTTACATCATGCATTAGGCATCCTTTCTGATTTCAGTATCTCTTTGATTTTAAGTTTCGTACTTGATTTTAAGTTCTTATTTTAGAGAGATTAGAGTAGATAACTAATGACACCAGTTGTTTTTTTTTTTTTTTTTAAATTTTAAATAGCAAAGTAATGTTCAGTTTCTATAAGTGAGAGGTTGGGACTACATTTTGTTGGTGTTTAATTCACCAATGTTCTTGAGTGAAACTTTGGCTATTAATTACAATGTTTGGATTATAATATGAACAGTCATTGATGTAGTACTTTGGTTACTATTTGTTTGCTGCAGCGTATTGTTTCTTGCTGTTAAGAATCGACAGTATGAGTTCTTTATTCCTTGTCTCAGATTTTCGTGATGTTCGTATAAAATCTAAAAGGGTTATAGAGTCTTCATCTATGTGAACATTCTTTTCGTGAATATGGAGGGTTTATTAGTCTTTCATGTCCTGGACTTCTGGATGTTGGTATGTTGACAAGTTATCTTCCTAAGATTACTATGACTGCCTAGTTTAAGATAACCATGGCTGTTGTACTTGATGCACATTAAATCACAGCAGTAGCACTTTTTTGGAACTTACCATGTGCCATATGCATCAAGTCTGTTGCCAAATTCTGCAGTTTCGTGGAACTGTTCTATGCAGCTAAATTTGTTTCTCTCCTGCCTTTTATCATAAAAATCTGATATACTTCCCCCTCCCGAAAAGTTTGTCCCACCTTTAGTTTCATGGTTAACCCGATCAAACTTGGGTCTTAATAGACTTGTGTTATGTGTTCACCCGATAAACCATTGCATGATATGTGTTGTGCTTACTCTTTTTTACCGTATTGTAAGGTGTATTTTTTGAATCTATCTTATACCTTTATATTGTATACACTTGCTTGATCCCACTAGTTAAAGATATATGGTTACTTGTTGCTCTTTGTAGCTCATTCCTTGTCACATTTTTCAGAAAAAGAGCATTTGGGCAGGGAGTAGCAAGTGGGGCGGGCGTAGTATGTTCGTGTTGTTGACTCGTGGTTAAGGCCCAAGACCTGTGTTTGAGCCGGATGGGCCAAGACATGTTGTTGCCCACTTCACTAACTGTTACATCAAACGGCCATGTATATTATTATTTTTTTGCATTTTAACCTTTATACCATACCCCCTTTTATTATTATTTTTTTGGATATCTGAGCAGTCCTTTTTCTTTACGCTGTCTCCGTCCGAAAATAAATGAGTTTTTTAACAAACGGCCATGTATATTATTATTTTTTTGCATTTTAACCTTTATACCCCCTTTTATTTCCAACATGAACAAGCCTGTTATATTTTTAACACTAGTTAAAATAATATGGTCAAATTGATACAAAATGAAGCATGCAGGTTATATTGTGAGTTTTGACGGTATAAATGTTAAAATGCAATAAATTTACGCAGGGTCGTTTGTTAAAAGACTCGCAAATAAATATCATAATATTGTGATTTTTTTGGTTAATTTAGGTGAGCTCTTGTAGTAGTTTAAGCTCATGTGGCATGGTCTTTTTCTGAACTTCACGTATAATGGGAGTTGTTTTAGCATATATTTTTTTTTATTAAAATTTGATCAATTTTTTTTATTGATGTCTAATTGTTCTAATTAAATTTTAAAATTTTCATTGATAATATTGTCAATGGTCAAAGTTTAATTAAATTGATCAAAATGGTAGAAAAAATTATTAAATCTGATTATCCTAATATTTAAATAATTTAAAATGACTGTCATTGTAAAAATATTTAATTGTCTAGATATTTGAATATTTCAAGAGTAGTTTATTATATTAGGTATGTACTAAATGCATTTCTTAATTTATGTAAAAAATTCTACAACTATAAGGGCTGTTTGATAAAACTTATTTACAAGTGTTTATGATTTATTACTTTTCGTAAGTCATTTTTGTGTCGTTTGATTTCATTTTTGATTAAATAAGTCATAAGTCATGTACAAATCAATTAAAGCACAATTCTCTTATAAGTCATAATCAGTAGGCAAAGTGCTAAATCAAAAAAGAACTTGTGAATAGTAAAGTATGAATAGTAAAAATAATAGCTAAAATCTTGCAAAAAACTAGTTTTTTCGTAACATAAGAAAAAAACTAGTTTTAAAGCACTAAGTCTAACTAATAAGAGTGATGAATTGTTCCGAAAACTAGTTTTTTATAACATTTTAAAAAAAAACTAGTTTTTCACAAGAATTACTCAAAATAATAATAATAGTAATAATAATAATAATAATAATAATAATAATAATAATAATAATAATAATAATAATAATAATAATAATAATAATAATAATAATAATAATAATAATAATAATAATAATAATAATAAAATAATAATAATAATAATAATAATAATAATAATAATAATAAATAATAAATAATAATAATAATAATAAAATAATAAAATAATAATAATAATAATAATAATAATAATAATAATAATAATAATAATAATAATAATAATAATAATAATAATAATAATAATAATAATAATCAAAATAATCAAAATAATAATAATAAAATATAATCAAATAATAATAATCAAATAATAAAATAATGATAATAATAATAATAATAATAATAATAATAATAATAATAATAATAATAATAATAATAATAATAATAATAATAATAATAATCAAATAAATAAATAATAATAATAATAATGAATAATAAAATAATAATAATAATAAAAATAAAAATAATAATAATAGTAATAATAATAATAATAATAATAATAATAATACACACACACACACACACACACACACACACACACACACACACACACACACACACACAATAATAATAATAATAATAATAATAATAATAATATTATTATTAATATTATTATTATTTATTATTATTATTAATAATAATAATATTATTATTATTATTATTATTATTATTATTATTATTATTATTATTATTATTATTATTATTATTATTATTATTATTATTATTATTATTTATTATTATTATTATTATTATTTTAGTCTTTATAATTTCATTCAAAGACTTTTTCAAATTTTATTAATTAAACGGTTATACTTACTTACGATAAATTTCCATCAAAGACTTCAAAAAAACTAAATCAAATTGTATCATTCATCAGCTCATCAGTCATAAGTCATCAATCATAAATCATAAGTCATCAGTCATAAGTTATCAGTCATAAGTAATAAGTTATCAAAGACATATCAATAGCTCTAAAATAAACGGTCCTAAATATTTTGGGAGGGTATGAGTACCAAGATTGTCTCTTATTCAATGTTTCTCTTTTATATTATTTTACAAAATAACTCAATTAATTAAGTAAAATAAGTTTTGAGGATGATGAAATTTGAATACTTTTCATTCAAAAAATAATTATTATTATAAACTAAATATTTTATTCAAAAATAACAATTATTTTGAACGATATCGTAGCGACAGAAGGAGGTTTTAAATGAAAAGGCAAGGTGAGTAATAATAATAGTAATAATCAAAGAGATAGAGAATCCAAAGGGATTATAAAATCACTGTACAGCTATAATTGCAATTTTTTTTTCTTAAAAGATGATGAGAGTTTTTATTGAAAATATAATTTAATTATGATAAGGCTGTGTTTTTACACAGTCATCATATGTCATCCATTTTGACTTCAGATTGGATTTCATCATTTAGATTTGTTTCAGAGATTAAATGAGTTTTTCTTCTTTTTGGTACAAACAATACATTACTCTTCCCGCCCCACAATTGATAACTGGTACTTCCTCCGCCCCAGATCAAGGAATTTCAGGAGGGAGGAATTTTACGCTTCTTTTTTAAGATTTTTTTTAAAAATAAATAAAAGTTAAATGTGAAATAGAAAATAGTAGTTAATGATTGATTTTTTTGTAAATATATTAATTTATAAGGGTATAATAAATGATTTTTTTATAATATGGGGTAGGAAATAGTAGTTAATGATTGATTTCTTAAAACTCCATTTTTTTTAAAAAAAAAATCCTAATTAATTTTCTTACCTATTTAGCTTCGCTTCACTTCATCAAACTCTAACTCAATATTTCTTTCATTTCGTCGTTTCACCCCGTCCTCTCTCTCAAGTTCTTAACGCTCTTCTTCTCTACTCTTCTCTTCTCTCTACTATAAATCAATTTAATTACTAAAAGACTGCAATGCGTCCTGAGTTTGACGCACCAATCCCACCATGGCACCACCATCTATTTCTTATCGACGGCGCAGCTGCAACGGAAAAGAATATATGCCTCTCTCAGTTTTTGCGTTTAAAATTGCAGAACATTCGATCTCTATTTTTTGCAGTTTTTACATTGATTTATATTTCTTTTTTGTTTGTTTGTTTGTAGCTTTTAGTTTTAATTTTTTTTCTATGTTATGGTTAAGTTTGAAGGTGAAAAATTAATGTTTAATGGTGTCTATTTTGTGGTTTGAATATTAAATATTTGTGATAAAAAAAATTTTTGTGTGTATTTAACTAGTGATAATATTCAATTGAATATTTATTATCTTAAAAATGTATAGTATATTGTAATTTATATAATCGTCAAATTTGTATCATTTATGATAATCGAAGATAAACGTAATTTTAGTGTATCAATGTTTTCTTTATGCTAATGTATCCTTTATGTTAACTTCAGAATGTTTTATAAATTTGTTTTTTTGTATCAATATATCATTTATGTTAATGTCATTTTATTTTATATGTTTTCTTTAATAATAAAATTTATTTTAAAAGTATTTTGAATTGTTCATACTTTATTTAACCTTATAAAATTGAAATGTGAATATTCTTACATTTAATAAAATAACAGATTAAATAATTAATGGAAGAACTGGCAGTTTAAAGTGAAAAGACATCTTGTGTTCAAGTAGTAGTAGTAAAATGGTCAACTCTATCGAAATTAGGGTAGAGGTCATGTCAATGAGTAGATATTTCTACTATTTTCAATCCTTAATCAAACCTCATTGACTTCTACTCACATTGATTAGAAACTCCTCCTGACCTTCTTGGACCTAAAATCTCATTGAAAAGCCTATTTTTTATTTCTACCCCCTCTATCTTAAAATGTCAAAATGAGCAAAATAATTACTTACAATCAAAACACAGTACAAATTCGGACACTCGACTCATACTTCCTCCATACCATAATAATTCATAAAAAAAAGCCCCATTTTAAGCGTCTTATAATAATCTGTAAAGTTTCAAAATAGAAACGGAATTCACTTTTCTCTACTCACAACCATTACCCACTTACTTCACTTTCTCTCTTCTACCCAATCATCTATACTCACAACACATCACCTTTTTCATTTTTTTCTTAATTCTTGTGCCATCCAATTTTGTGCGTATAATTATCGGACGGAGGGAGTATATCATACAATAATTATTATAAAAAAAAGTTTTAACAATATACAATCAGTTGCTTTATTGGCGAATTGATTTTTCGCTGCTCCATCTTCAAGAACCCAAAGTTGTTCGGGATTTATACTCCAATGTACACATAGTGACCATTTTCAATCTTTCAACATACTCTCAATATCTCAATTGAACGATATCTTGCAAAAAACATGTTCCTATTCAAATGTAATATCTCAATTGAACGATATCTTGCAAAAAACATCTTTCTTTCTCAACTTCTGATCTTCTGCCGCAGCCACATCATTCGCTCAAAGAGCTTTCTCCGAATTTCTCATCTAAAGTTCATAATCGAGGTCAGGTGAGGTAACCTCATTTCTGAAATAGTTGATCACCTTTCTATCTATTAAGTCCTCATCAATTTAATCAACAAGCTCCTTGAAGCGGGTATAGTATCTCATCATGCTCTTTGTCTTCCCTTGAGCTATGTTGTTCAGTTCAGGTCATCGTCATCTTGCGGGCTCCGACTGTGGAGAAACGTTCCAGAAACTTCCAACGCATGTAATGCCAACTGTTAATACATCCAATTTCCAATCCTCTGAACCATGTCAGAGCCGCTCCAGTGAACATGCTGGTGAGAGCTTTATATATCACATGGTCTTTTAATGAGACCATACACATTTGCGCTTCAAAGTGTTGCATGTGGTTGAGGGCATTGGTGTAAGTGCTCCAATTTGAGTTGTTAGCATTTTCGTTAGAAAATTAACGAAAGTCTTAACATTCCTAACATTCCTAACAATTCCTAACATTTCTAACAAAGTGAGGGTAGATTAGGGATTGTCATTTAGAGTTAAGCATGAAAAAGAATCTCAAAAAGAAAAGAAATTGGAAAAAACCCGAATTGGTAAGCTGAAAAACAGCAACCAGTTTGAATTTTCAAAAGATATTCCTTGTGTCCAAAGCCTGGAGCTGCATTTAATGAACAGTGCACGCCTCCAGACTCATCCGCGCGGACATAACTGGCATTTTCAGAGGCCTATAAATTAAGCCCTTCAGTCTCAGAAATAAGGAGGAAGAACACAATTCACAACAGCACCTTGGCGAGAATACTTGAGAAAACAGTGAGAATTCCCTAGAATTGTCACCTTTTTCTCTTGACTATTTTCCCAAATCTCACTCACTAATCACTCTCAAATTCAAAGCCTCAAACACTCTTACATTCAAGCCTAAAACTCAAAAATCAAAAGAAGATAGGTATAACCTCCTTCTCCCAACCCTAAATCTCTTTCATCCATGCATGCATCTCAAACTTTGAAGATGTAATTTGTTCATTTCTTGCTTTAGATCCAAGAGGATCACCATGGAAGTTCATCTCCATGGATGATCCTCTACAAGGATCAACATTACTTTCAAAGTGTTTTTACTTACTTGCAAACACATTTTCAAAACCCTAAAAATCATTTTCATACATCAAATCTTGATTTCAAAGGATAAAATTCCCCTTCCCAAGCAAATGAAATGCTTAAGCCCTAATGTACCCTAAGGATGGCTTGATATAGTAGATCACCATTAAAATGTCTAGTGACTACTAATCAAATCCTAAGGAGATGGGGACAAGCATGGATGCCAAACCCCCTTTAAAATCATGTTTTTCTTCAAGAGGAAGTTGCTGTCCAGTAGCCTTTCTCTAAGACCTCTGTCCATGGTCTAATTTTTTGGACATACAGAAACTTGGAATTTGGTGTTGATTACAAAATACTTTTTGTAGCCAACATCCAGATATTTCCAGACATATTTTTACTTTATTTTTTGCGTGAGTAAAACTCCCTTTTTCAAATTTTCTTTTAAAAGTCAGTTCCTCAGTCTCTGGAAATCCAGATTTCATATCTGAGATTTCCAGAAGATTTTGGTCCACCAAATCATCTCCAAATAGGAAAGTTCTTTTACATAAACCTTATTTAAAGTGTTTTGAACAACTTTCATTCTCGGAGTTTCCCCATATTTTGAAGTTTTAAAGCCCTTAAACCCATTTTAAAATCAAGTGTCCACTGCCTTTTTCATTCTGGCAGAATTGGTTTTCAACTTCAAAAGGTCTTTTGAGTACCAAAACTCAACCCTAAAATCACACCAAAAATCATGGGATTTGTTCAAAGTCTTACAAAGAGTCCTCAATTTTTACTTTTCAGTTTGAACTTATTTTGGCCAAAACACACACACACACACACACAAATGGTTTTTAATGCTTGGAAGACTCGATTTACGAGGCATTCCGGGTGAACACTAACGTTCTTCCCGGCGTGTAACGTGACCTCCGAACCCAAATCTCTAATCTCGGGCATTTTTCAAAGTTTTGGCCCTTAATACAAAAATGGCGTGGCGACTCCGTGTTTTTTCGATTGATTTTCAAAGAAAAGAAAAATACCAATATTTCGGAAAAAGGACACACATCGTTACAATTAGTCTACCCAGAATACATGTCGAGGTCGGGCAAATTAAAACCGACCTTTGGTGGACTTAGGTCTAACATCCATTGGGCTAGGGGACAGAGTGTGCTAGCATTGTGGTCGACGTTATCCTTGTCAACTTGTCTATTTGCCTCCATGTTGTCTAACCTCCTCTTGAGGCTCAAAAATTTGCGGGCATCTAGTCCAAGCCCTTCACTTCTATGATGGGACATATAGTTTGATTTTTGTTGGTTATCCCTGTGGTAAGACCTTCTAGGGGCGACATTCCCTTCTACCATTCCTTGGCGGTGATCGGACTCTAGGCGAGATTGCACCACAAGCTCTATGAGGTGACTTACCTCGATTACGATCAGCCTCAGTTTGCCTTCTCTGAGCTGAATCAGCCTCTTGTTCTTATTGTTAGTAAGTTGGCCGCGGAGGTCAGGATCTCTCCCTCGGTAGGATGACCCGACCACGATAGCCGACCTAGCCGCTGGTCGTGGATCATTATTCCTCCTTCCCCATTTAAGGGCTCGGGCACTGGCTAAACGACAGTCATTTCGAGCTAGACCACCAAGCCTTTGCGAACCTCGGGAGGGGATGTCATGTGAGATCGACGTTCGTCTTTATCACCGTGACCTGTTATCAACTCCAAAAGCTCATCATGAACGTCCAGCAGGCCTCGGAGGGCTCTAGCCCGTTCTATCATAATGGCTCTCCTATCCAAACGAGTTGTTGAGGGACCTACAATGTCGCCTGCAGCTACTTGGCATGTTGGACCTCTCCTTCGATTATTTGGGCCTCTACCTTGACCATGGGCATGCTTTTCCTCTCTTTCGATCTTGGATTCCGGCATTGTTGGCCATGTTGTTAGATTTGGTTACCCTCGAGTATGGTTCAAATGAGGTGGAGGAGGCAAGGCAGCATTACTATTCCAAACGCCACCATATATGCCTCTATCGTTTCCAGCAGCGTTGCCACCGGTTGGCGGCGGTGGAGGGTCATTGTTGACGTGGTCTACGGATGTGCTTGCAGTGTGTCATTCGGAAACCATTGTTCAAGTTTGTGTAAGGTTTCAAGGTTAAAAAGCTTCAATTTACTGCAATGGAACCAAACTTATGATACACAAATCGGTTTGTATCAGTGTTAGTCCAACAATAGGTTTTACTCCAACGTCTTGATCTGAAACCACGAACAAACGAATAATCGGTGGAGGTCTCAGGCTAATACTCTCCGGCGTGAGGATAAGTATATGTTATTTGCGTGAATAATTGTATAGATAGATTTTTATTGTTTGTTATGACGATACTTTTAAATGATTAGGGGTAAATTTTTATATCGGGTTAATTGGACAGGTGTAAGGGAAACTATAAACCCGAGTTTACGATACAAATAGATAACTATTTAACAACAACATTCTAAGAAAAGATCTTAAGACCTTCTTTATCAGCAACCCAATCCAATTCAACAATATAATACCAATTCTCTCTCTTTCACATATATCATCTACAATCCAAATCAATCTCCTTCATTTTTTTGACTTTATTCACAATCCAATCCAATCCAACCAACCAATTCAACCCAACTCAAATATCATTTATTCTTTATTTTTTATTACATATATTATTAACCTCATTTTTTCTTATTTTTTGTCTTGTTATTAATTTATACAATATTTTATATTACTAAATTTATATAATTATTATACAAAAATACGATATATATAAAAATATAAACTCGAGATATATTTTGTGACTTTTGGACATTTATAGAAGTAGGAAATTGAGTGAGATTTGGAGAAACTTGAGAGTGTGAATAACTTTCAAAATTTTGAGTGTGTCAAATTTTGAGAAAAATATTCAGGGTTTGAATAATTTTGAGAGTTGAGGTATACTTGAGAGTTGAGATATTCTTGAGAGTTTGAATCAAATGAAAAATTTGGATCCATAATAACAATGAGAAATTAGGCATATATAGAAAAAATGATTTAATTATAGAGAGAAGAGAGAATTTTAGATTGTGCTTCAAATTCAAAAAATTTGGTCTCTATTTATAGAGGATAAAAATAAAATTTTTGATATTTTTTATTTTTTATTTTAATAAATTTTTAATATAATTAAAAATGATTATAGTTAAAAATAAAAAAGTTTATTCAAAAAATCCACCAACCAATTGTTGGTGGACATGTGTCCCACTAAATATCCAAGATTGGTTCACAATCAGGATTGTTGAAACAATCCGATCATCAATCTTTCCTTATCTCCATTTAGTTTTTTTTTTTTAATTTCAAGTGTTTTGTCTTTTCCTGCTATCCTTGATGGAGATTGCCAATAAATGAGGTCTAATAGATATCGTTAGTTGTCCGGTTGTATCGAAGCAATAATATTCCCCGAGGTAAATGCACCTAAGATCAAATATTTCAAGTCGACTTTCGTGGGAAATTCAGACTTTCTTTTTATGCTTCACATAAAGACATAAACTTTGAAGCACAATAGCTAAATACATGGCAATTAAATTATAAGACGAAATCATAAAGAGCATACTGCAAGTAAGGGCGGGCATATAGGGATTTAGTCTAATCCACTCCTAAATTATAGGAGGCGGTTATTTGCAAATTGATCGACATAAGTCGGTAGGCACGAGGTCACTCATATATATGACTTCAACCTAGCTTCGGATCTTGAGTAAATGTTGAAATATCCGGGGGTTTTGGTTTAGGTCGGAGCAAATCAAGTCGGGATCAGATTAGGTCGACCAATATAGTTGGGAGTTATTTGGTCTTTTGAAACATGGAGATGGTCCTGTTGTGGACCTATCTGAGCCCAAAGCTTCATTGAATAATGGCTAGACCCATTGAACCTGCTACCCGTCATTTTTATTTCGTTCGATTATCTTACTATCTTTATAGTATATAGCTTGCAAAGGCTTTGATTTAAAATAACCAATGCAAGTTAATGTCACAACAAATTAAAAATTTGTTACCAATTTATTTAATAATTAATTTCTATACTTTGTTAGTTAATTTTTTTTAATTTACAAAAAGAAAATGTGTCAACTACATTGATATTGTGAAAATACATGGATGGGAAGTTGGGGGACAGAGGATCAAGTAACAGTGTATTGCTGATGTTTATGTTCAACTTTATAGCAAAATTTAACTTGATTGTTCTTTCTGCCTATCTCTGAGCCAAAGATTCTGCCCATACAAGGAAGCAGAGCTTAAGCTTAAACTGGAACAGAAAATTGTCAGTTCCTTCCCTTCAACTATTATTATTATTCCTACTTTACCCAGATTTTGTTATCACCAAAGATTTCTGCCATTTTTTATTTTTTTTTGATATCCCAGGATTTTTCATTGGCTAGGCCTATCCCAAGAATATTTATTCCCTAAATGTCGGTTGATTGTATATTTACTTGATCTAAATTCGAAGCCATATAGAGTCGGTAAAAGGAATCGATTCCTTACATTTCTTATGGACCTATAAGTGGTAGATTGAATCAAATTTCGAATCAAATCTATGTCGATTGGCTGCCTCCATTATCTTAGGTTTTCAGTTTCATCGGAGGACTAAGTCTTTTAACCACCAGCCACCGACCCATCGATAAGCCGGCAGAGGAAAATCGCAGATTTCTGCCATTTTCTCAATACCTCAAACAGACTACTCACACCAAAAAAATAGAGCAAATATAATAAAATAAATAAAAAAAAGATTATAAACCCTTCCCCATACTAAGATAGATGACAACAAACAAGACTAAACTATTTGTTCAAACTCTCAAACTATTGTTCACCAACAGAAACTGCAACAACTTGCCACTATTACTACTCCCTTCTATAGTTTTTTGATACTTAAAAACAAAAGAGGCTAATCCCACCTCCTAACTAGCAAGGTGGGACCCATAATACTGAGGATGTCCTTTTCTGTCGTTTCAACTTGCAATGGTGATGATCAGATCAGTGCTTGTTACCATTAGGGTTGGAGGTGGAAGAAATGTTGAGATCAGGGATGTTAGTGGCATTGTTGGAATTTGGATGGTTTGAAAGGGTGAGCCTTTGCTTGAGTTGAGACAACAATGCTTGGTTTTCTTGATTCAGAAGCTGTGCTTTCTTTCTCAGCTTCTCATTCTCTTGCATTATGTAGCAGTTCTCCAAGTAGAGCTTTGAGTTCAATCTCTCCATTTCTTTAGACCAACAAATTGAATTTCACCTGAAATTTTGAAAAAAAAAAATAGACAAAATTAGCAAAAGGGTATCTTCAAAAATCTCTCTTTCTTGGAAAAAAATAATTAAATACCAACTAAATTGAACAAAAAGAGGAAAACAGAGATTTGAATTATGATATACTCTGTTTTTATTAATGGAAACAGGGGATGAGAAATAGTGGGCCAAGAACACATAAATAAATGGCTTCTTCTCTTCTGATGAATAAAAGAAAATGGAAATAATAGTATCTCCAAATCTGCACTCATTGAAAAATGGCTTCTTTCTGTTGTCCTTACAAGGAAGAGAAGAATAAAGATAAAAGGCTAACAAGACAAAATGTTTATATAATCACTACCAAATACAACTAAAAAAGAACATGACTTTATGCATGTAAACATCAACATTGTTTTTCATTTGTGTGTGTGTGTGTGTGTAATTTCATTTTACCAAAGTGAATGAAATGAACCTTATAACAAGAAGTAGACCAATGTGTCTGTGTGTGTTAAGGTTTAGAACCAGAGTTTCATAGTAACATATACCAAATGTTTAGGGGTATGAACATATACTCCTATGTGTATGTATATATAAATAGAGAGAGAGAGAGAGAGAGAGAGAGAGAGAGAGAGAAGGGGAGAGATGGGGAGGGAGAGAACAAGAACTCCAAGAACTAAAACTTGAAACCACAATGACAGTATGTCTGCCTTTCCTAGAGAAAGAAAGAAAGAAAACAGAGTAAGAGTGTGTGTATGTGTGGGGGCCTCTCTTTATCTTTTTCAAGAAAGATTACCTTTTGGAAGGGTTGGTTGGTTGGTTAGAAGAAGGGGCAGCAGCTTTGGACCTAGGAAGTGAAAAAAAAAAGGAGAGAAAGCAAAGAATTCTGGAAGGAAATGGAATGAGACTCTGAGTTTTGGAGGGACAAAATGAAACTTAAGGTGTCAATATATATAGTGAAAAGGTAAGAGAAGGAAAATCTCTTTGTTAAGAGAGAGAGAGAGAGAGAGAGAGAGAGGGAGGGAGGGGAGAGTCATGCTTTGGCCCTCACCCTGCCACAACAATCATGCATTTGTAGAGCATATGAAGGCGGCTTGTATAGGCAAGGATTTAATGTTCTTTCTTTTGTTTCTTCTTCTCTTCTACAATGATCAATCATTATTACTATTGAGTTTTTAGAGAGAGGGAGGGGAGGGGGTCAGAGTGACTTCCATGAGGTCATCCCAATGAGTGGCCTCTCCGTTTCTGTCTTTTGTTATAAAGGGTAATTTGGTCATTTAATGGGGGGAGAGGATGGAGGGAGAAATAAGGACATTTTGGGTATTTCATGAGATTTTCAAATAAAGGGAATATGAGATTCTTTTCATTTTGTTTTCAATAAATATGTACAAAATATCAGTGTTGGAAAAATGGAGTATGTAATACATTTTCTTAAAAAGTCTTACTACAGTAGATTTTGACTTGATTAAAATGAAAGTCGCTACTGTCAGTACAAACAGTGGCAATTTTTTTTTTAATATTGAATTATCAAATACCTCCTCCGTTCCTATTTTAAGAATTCCATTTTCCCTTTTAATCTGCTCTGACTAAGTTAATTTTATTTTATAAAATGACAAATTTGGAACAAGATTTCTAACTTATTTATATCCTTAAAAACGAAAATAATATATATTTATAAAAACCATTTATTATGTCCGTATAATGTTAACATATTTACAAAAAACGCAATCAAAAGAGAGGGAAAAAGATTAATTGTTTTAACTTTTATGATTCTCTCTTCTAATCTTATATCCACTTATAATTTTTTATTCATTGTTTAAATTTTTTTAATAAGCGTGAAATATTACTTCCAGACTCTTTTGGAAGTGAAACAAGTGAGTATCAAACTTAGAAGTCTATACTGACAATAACGATTTTAGGTTTGACCAGGTAATAGTTACTACTACTTCCATTGAACAACTTTAAAAATAATATGTTTTGATATACTTATATTTCTTTACAATATTGATTTTTTTAGTTTATATTTTATTTAAACATACTTAAATAAAAAAACGGAATATGATTTTAAATGAGAAATTAATGGGATATTGAACTGCCCTCTTATCGATATATTTATTTTAAATCAAACGAGAGAAAACTGCCAGATAACTTCATGACTCATATCAATATCCCACCAAAACTCGCATTTGGAAATTAAAATAATCTCATCAAAACCCGCGTCACTCTTGTAGCAAGATCCCGTCAGTCTTATATCATGTGGTATGAGACCATTTTTTTTTGCTAATTTTTTTTCACTTTTTAAAAAAATTAAATAAAAATCATATTTTTAGTTTTATTCCCTAAAGGTATAAGACTAAAAATACTCTTACAAAAAGTATGAGAGTATTTTTTTCATCATTTTTCATATTTTTCTTAAAAATATATCACAATTTGATCTTATATCATTGGTATAATAAAAAAAAAGTCCTATACCATTAATATATAAGATCGAAAAAAAGTCTTTTGATATAGGTCCATAGGACTAAAAAACAAATAATAATAATAAAAAAATTACTATGGAATAAAGTCCTGTATCAAAAAGGATAAAGATCAAAAAGGTCCCATACCATGTGGTATAGGATTGTCAACTATATTTCAGGAAATTTTAATCTTGACATCTCGAGGTTTAAGGAAATTTTGATCTCAAATGGATTTTGATAGAATTTGATTCGGACGCGTGTGGTTATGATAGAATTAATCCTTTCTTTAATCTCTAAAACAAGGTATTTCTTGCAATTAATATTCCCTGCGTCTCACTCAAATTACTATATTTTGTCATTTTGGATCTCATTCTAAATTGATAATCCCAAAATGTAAATGTTTTATTTAATGAGATTCTATTTTTACATTCACAATAACTTGGCACTCATTATTATTTACCATACTTTCTTTTGTCAAGGCTCACTTTTTTATATTCACAACGCCTACTCATTTCGTCATTCCACAAATTTTTTCTCACGAGCTTTTCATTATGAACTATACACTTTCTAAAATTGAAATATATTTATTATTTCTATATTAATGAGACTCACGTGTTATATTTATAATAATAATTCAATGTTATTTCCTATTTTACTTTCTCTCATACTTCATTTTTCATGTTGTTTCTTACAACATCTAATCTACTACACTTTTACGAATTGTCGTACAAACCGTGAATCGAAGAGGTTGTAGGTGACACGAAAAAGAATATTTCACTAATATTTTTCCTCAATCTTCTTCGCCTAACCTGCAATATCTTATTTCGAGGGGGACGAAGCGCTAATCCTAAATATCTTATTTCGAAATGTGGACTAATCAAGTATATTTGGAGAAGTGGGAAAGGGTAGGGAATGGAAAATTGAATTGGGGGATGATCAAGAATGATGGTAGAGGGACTTGGGCGTCCGAAGATTCGCAATGATGGTGAGGATTGGTCCAAACCGACGCGGCCCATCATCACCACCTCACCACCACCCCTTCCTAATCTATTTTCCATCATCGATTCTCTTTTGTTTCTTTTCAAGATATGTTTATCTCACATTTCCTTTTCATCTCATCTCTTTTTTGTATACTCCTTTCCGCTCTCACAATAATATATAGCAACTTTTTATTTTCTAGACATCTCACAATAATATATACTTTCCTAAAATGAAATAATCTTTATTATTCCCTTCACTCATTCTCTCCTATATTATTTTAATACTCACATCACCATTATAATTTACTATTCTCTCCACTCATTCTCTCTCCTATTTTATTTTCACTTTCACAACACTTTCAATATAATATTTTCTTCTTAATTCTCATTAAAACTCAAAAGCCTATAAAAGCATTTTGTGAGGAGGGAGTATTCCTTTTCAAAAATTAATAAGGAAATTGTAGCATAAAAAAGTTGGATATTTTTTAACAAATCACTTTTGCAAAAATTTCTCATTAAATTGAAAATTTTGAATAATTCTTATTCATTATTATATAATATTGCATGCAATACTCCCTCCGTCCCATAAATTTTTACCCATTTTGCTATTTTAAAGGTGTCCCACTTTAAAGTTCCATTTTCCTAAAAAAGAAACTCTTTAATACTTCTTTATTCATGAGATCCACTTGTTTATACTCACAACAACTATCCACTTATTGCTCTCTATCCCACTTTCTCTCTCATATCTACGCCACTCACAACTCCTACTTTTAATAACATTATATATATTTATTCCTTATTTTTTTCGTTTTCACAAGTAAATGAGTAACCTAATGTGGGACGGAGAAAATATTATTTTATTCACTCATATATGAAATATAATAATTTGTATTTATAACATGAAATAGTGTAAGAACTTTTCGTACATAATGATACTTTTAAAAAAAAATAATTTCTTTGATTTGATAATAGTTTTTTAAGATTTATGATTATTTTTGTAATTTTTTTTTAAAAAAATTGAATCTATTGTTTCTTAATCCTTAAGTCTTTAGAAATAAGCTTTCGTGACACTCAAAAATACAAACCTTAAAAAAGTTAATATCAGTTCGGTCAGCATAGGGATTTTAAATGACAAACTAATAAATGTTGCTCAAAAAATTAGCCATGCTATTTTTTATTAATTGTATCGGCATTAGGATTCGCTACACCCTAGTTAAAAACAACAATAAAATCATTACACCTAAAATTCTTGTAAGTAAATTTTTAAACTATTTTGTGTCTCTGTATTATTCGACTAATAATTCATCATCATCTGAAAATTTTAACTTGCAAACTGGAATTTTAAATAAGTAGCAAAGTCATAAATATAAATAAATCTCAAACTATAAAATATTTAAATAATATTTCAGAGTGTCACTTAAAACTAATATGCACCA